>ML284147.1:0-31328 GCA_005239495.1 Nicotiana undulata
CATTGGTTGCTTAGCCTTACGTCGCCCTTCCAAAGCATCTCAGGAAGGCGCCGCGTAACATATTAGATGTTCCAGTCCATTGATGTCTTCGAAACGCATAAACGTTTGCACCAAGCTCAGAGATCGTATGCAACACACTAACCTATCTCTTCATATTGCCAATGGTAGAGAAATCCAAATAGCTTGATCAAGACACATTCATTAGTTAATAAAATACCAATCAATCAACTACATCTCATCCGCAAACAAATTCAGGTAGGTCATAAAAACCCTCTGAATTCATTCCGTTCTATTCAGCCTATCTCATTCCAATATTGAATAATTTGTCACGGGTCCCTTAAGACAAGGGGTTCTAGCATCCAACAGTGTGGTTTAATGGTCAATGAAATTGGATGTCTCAGGTTTAAATCTCAGATCTCAGGGGAAGCAAAAATACAAAATACATTGGGTGATCTCTTTCCATCTGGCTAAGCCTCGGAAGGCAAAGTTACCTAATACTTGTGCGGGTGGTAGGTAGCAGATACCCGGTGGAATAGCCTAGGTGCAGGCAAAATAGCTCAGACACCACCATCATTTATTAAAAAAAATAAGAGACTAGGTTTTTTTCTCAATCTCAAACTTATCCCTATATAGACATACAAGGTTAACACTTAAAAAATGGAAATGCAAAGTTTAACGTAAATGAAGGCGCTAACCTCAAGGCATTGAAGCCAATTATCAGTTTTGCCAAGTTCTTCAAAGAGCAAGAAACAGTGTTCAGTCCTCACAAACTTAACATACTTGTTCAGAGTGCTCACTAATGGCTTCTTGTCACTGAAATTCCTCATAAGCAAAGTCACCAGCTCCTGTGCCTCGGATGAACCCCCGGTACTCGTGGTACCCGACTTCCTCCCGGGTCGGGTCGACACACAACGGATAACATATAAAATGGGTCTCTTGTAAGTGAAATTTAGCCATGGATTGTGAGTCAATCTGGGTTGTTGAAATGTTGGTGTAGTAGTAGTTGAGGAGGGAAATTGAATAGACCCGGAATAAGAAAATGGGAGGGTCATTATTGGTATTTCAATTGCTGTAATTGAAGTGGAAATTGACTGTGCATTGGGTAGGGGTTAGGGAGATTATGGTGAAAATGGAGGAGAGAGCAAGTGAGCAGATATTGCAGAGAAGTAATGGGAAGTTTTCGGAACTTTGAGTTCGGAGAGAAGGGATGATGTGCCAGTAAATGACGATATTGCCCTTGCATAGACAAAAACGAAAAAAAAAATGATGGATCCGAAATTGGATCGGGGGAATTGAACCCGACGTGAATCGAACACGCAACCTTCTGATCTGGAGTCAGACGCGCTACCATTGCGCCACGGATCCTGTTGTTCTTGAATCGTATTGTTATTAGTGTTCTCGTTATTACAGTGTCTTCACAAAGTATGATTGGCTCTAGATGTAAACCGATGTTAAAGATTATGGTACATCGTTAAAACGACGCCAGTGCAAAAATGTTCAAGATACGAAACCTTTGGATTATACAAAGAAAATTAAGGACCGTTTGTCTACAGATATTTTTTCGAATTATTTTAACAAAAAATTGAATGTTTTTGTCCATGAAATTTTGCAAGTTTTTGAAAATGAATTTTTCAAAAAATCACTTTTTCAAAACTTTTGGAAATTTTTGTTTCCCCACTCACAAAACTGTAACATTTTAAAAGTGAAATGCATGTCCAAAACAACAACAACGACCTAGTGAAATCCCACTCATGGGGTCTGGGGTGGGTAGTGTGTATGCTGACCTTACCTCTACCCCGAGGGGGTAGGGAGGCTGTTTCTTACACACTCTCGGCTCAAGAAGACGAAAAGAGGCAATATATTAGTACCATAAAATAAAAATATAGAAAATAAATAACAACATCATGAGAACCAGAAAATAGATGAAAAGCAAAATAATAACCAGTAGATAAAATCCGGCACTAAGAGGAACGAAAAAGTAGTGCGAACTCAACATTAACCACTTCTAAGACTAAGTCATAACAGACTAGCCTCACTCTGGTGCATCGTAAAAATATGCACAACTACCTTCTAACCTACAACCTTAATGCTCGGCCTCCACAAATTCATGTATAGGGCCATGTCGTCAGTAATCTGAAGCCACGTCATCTCCTGCCTGATCACCTCTCCCCAATAATTCTTAGGCCGCCCTCTACCTCTCCTTGTACCCACCAAAGCTAGTCGCTCACACCTCCTCACCTGGGCATCTGGGCTTATCCTTTGAACGTGCCCGAACCATTTGAGATTTGCTTCTCGCAGCTTGTCATCCATGTGGTCACGCCCACCTTCTCTCGAATATCTTCATTCCTAATCTTATCCATCTTAGTGTGCCTGCACATCCACCTCAACATCCTACTTTCTGCTACTTTAATCTTCTGGATATGTGAGTTCTTAACTGGCCAACACTAAGACCCATACAACATGGTCGGTCAAATCACCGTTCTATAAATCTTACCTTTGAGTATCCGTGGCACGTTCTTGTCACACAGGACTCCAGACGCTAATCTCTACTTCATCCACCCACCTCTATACGGTGTATGGCATCCTCGTCGATCTTCCCATCCCCTTGAATAACCAACCCAAGGTACTTGAAACTACCCCTCTAGGAGATGACCTGTGATTCAAACCTTTATCACGCCCTGACCATGTGGAGCGCGACCGACGCTCAACCGAGATATCTCGGCCGAACAAGCCTGTACAATACCTTATACCCAACTCGTCCATGAATAAAGAGAAGATACATTTATATCATTAATTAAACATTAAGAGGTCATGTAAATAATACCAGTTCATTTCCATTAGTTACGTCATTAACAAGTCTCCAAAACAGTACATTGTACAATCATAGGTAAAGTGGAGCAGATGGTACAGTTACAACATTTGTTTAGTTTAACTTTCCCAAAAATAGATTTAACTCACACCATATCTACGGAGCCTCTAACAGGAAAAAAAGAATGTTATGACAGTGCCTCCAACAAGGCCCCGACTATACCTCAAAACGCTATGTACAAGGGACAAGAGATACAGGATCCCGAAATGAAGTGGGGCTCACAACTGAGGAGAGGGTGTGCTACTATCACTGATCAATAACACCTGCTATGGAACCACCTGCATTCATTAAAGATGCAGCGCCCCTGGCAAATAGGACGTTAGTACATATGGAATATTACCAGTATAAAAAACTAAACACCCTCTTAATAGAACGAGTAACAGTAAATGGAAAATGAAACATGAAATCAATAAGAGACTCAAACAGTAACAAGGTGTCAGGTTAGGGAAAGTATATTTCGTATGTTTCAGTATTTTAGGTTGGGAGATATTTGGCACTGATACACCACCGTATTTTAGCATGGAGTCCGATCTCAGCCAGACCGGCTAAGCCGTCTCACCCCGAGGGATACACTCACAATACCACCATGTGCGCGACATGGCGTTCGATCTCAGCCCGAGCGGCTAAGTCGTCTCACCACAATGACGTGTGGGTCGAAATCACGTCACATCTCGCTAGCAATAATCTCATCCCATTTAAGGGGAAACAGCTCAACACATCAATCTCATCCCACAAAGAGCAAACAATTCTCATCACAATATCACGGGGTTTTACCCCTCAATCACTCCTAAGTTATTTCGACCTATTCTTCCTTAGTGGCTAAACGATACTCCCAAAGCATTTACTATTAAAAATGATTTACCACTTATTTAGTAATCCTTTGCATATCATTCATTCCATTGGCACCAACGGCCATGACGAAACATCATTCTTGGCACGTTGTCCGCACATCATAGTTCATGTTCTCTTCTTTCACTTTCAAATATCATTATGGATAATCAACAACAAGGCTTTTCAAATCAAGACTTTAAACACATATTTGAGCAATTTGAGGTCTTAGGCACATATGATTTCTTACATAATTTGACATGATACTTTCATTAGAATCACATTTTTAACTCATAACATAACAACACACCACCAATACTTAGACCACATTCTCAAACAATAACTCAACATAACAAGGATCTTTGGAATACATATTGACATATTTATTTTGACACGAGTCTTATTTGGAATGATCAATGTACACTAAGCATCACAGAACTTACAAGGGTATTATGGGGTTAAATTCTAAGAAAAAAGTTTAGCCAACATAACTTGCCTCGAGCTTTTTAAATTACTACAATGTTACGGAAATCTTAGCCACTTTGATCTATTTAGAGAAATAGAAAAATTGAAAAAAAATTAGGAAGGAGTTCATAGTCCATCTCACTTGAGCATTTTATCAAACATTAGGTGTACATTAAGGTTTCAACGTCCTCTTATGGTGGATTCTTCCCACTACCCAAAGTTTATCCAAAAGAGCTCAACAATCTTCCCACTACCCTTGATGGTACATGCATGTAAAATAAACAACTCCCACACCCTAGAATTTACTTGGCTTATTACCTATTTTCAGTTAAAATCACAAAATTGAGGGCTATGGAGTAGAACATTACCTCTAGGATGAAGACCTAAGTGAATTCTTCTTGTAAATTCTTCAACTTTGAGCAATAATTGATGAATAATGATCTTAGGAACTTCCCATCTCACTCTATGGCACTCCATCTCTCTAGAATTATAAGTTCTTGCTTCAAAAGTAGTCCTTTACTCTAATATATCGAAATAGGGTCAGGAAAAAAATTAGAAAAATGAAGCCCCGAGGAAAATTTGTGGTCGCATATGCAACCGCATAATATTTCTGCGGTACGTAAAATGGACCGCACAATGGTCCTCCAGAACTGGGCAATTCTGCCCCATTGTCACTACCCAGATTTCTCACCGTCGGGACCGTGATGGCGCCTAACATTTCACTTGCTAGGCAAGCCAACGTTAGATGATCTTTAAGCCAAGTTTTATCAATTTCAATGAGTAAGAACATTTAAGCTGAAATAAAGCTAAAACTAGTGCGGAATAACGTAAGAAATCAATAATATCTAAGTACAACCCGGATTTGGAGTCATAATTCACGAGCTTCTAGAGTCTCTACAAATAGGGTTTGAAATAACTACAAATGTCTTGAATGAAAAGAACAGTAAAATAGGGGAAATGGAAGGGGACTTCAAGGTATGTGGACGCAAGCAGATCTACCTCGAGTCTCCACAAGCAAATCCGAGCAGAAACGTCTCACGCAAAACTGGGACCAGTACCAAAATCTGCACAAGAAGTGCAGAGTGTAGTATGAGTACAACCGACCCAATGCACTCCGTAAGTGTCGAGCCTAACCTCGACAAGGTAGTGATGAGGCTAAGACAAGATACCCATGTAAAATAACCTATACAGACAATAATATACGTACAATACAGCAATAAATAAAGATAAATATGTGATTTTGGGAGGGGACATGCAAAATGGGTACAAAATACGATAAATACCACAGGGAATGATAACAAGAAATAGTTAATAAACTTTAACCAGCAAAACAAATAAACATAATGAACAAAATTTCACGGCATCACCCTTCGTGCTTTTACTCTCAACCTCAGTATAAAACAATAATATCGGCACGACATCACCTTTTGTGCTTTTACTCTCAACCTCATTGTGAAACAATAATAACTGCACGACATCACCCTTCGTGCTTTTACTCTCACTTTCATCATAAATCAATAGATACGGCACGATATCACCCTTCGTGCATTAACACTCTCATATGGCACGGCATCACCCTTCGTGCATTAACACTCTCCCTTACCATATAACAACAAATATAAATAAAAGGGAGATAGAGTAAGCAAGAACACACCTCACATCAATGATGTTTTCACAATATCAACCTTAACTTCAGAAAACAATACTCAATTATCTCAAATAGCTCATAAATGCAAAAAGAGAGATCAATTTAGTAACAAACTAGTCTAAACATGAATAACATGATCAACGTAAGAAATAAACTACAAGAAACAAGTCTCACCTGCATGCTTTTACCCAACAACAACGCATAAGTACTTGTCAACTCACATATACGTTGTACCCAACCTCTAAACATGTCACAAATAAGCAAACAAGTCCTAATCCCTCAAGTCAAGATTAACCACGACACTTACCTCGCTACAAAGACCAACTCAAAGCTCAACAACGGCTTTGCCTTTCAAACAAGCCTCTGAACCAACCAAATCTAGCAAATTTCTACCAAACGATTCAAAATAAGCCTTGAGAATTGCCAGGAATGAAAAAGTTATTGGTGAAAAAGTTGGGCAAACAAGTTCAATTTAGGTCATTAGTGAAAAAGTTAACTCCCGGCCCCGCTTGGTCCTAGCCCGAAACTAGGACCAAAACTCGATTACCCATTCATCCCCGAGACTGGTTATGTAATTTGTTTCGAAATTTGACCTCAATTTGAGGTCTAAATTCCAAATTTTTTCAAAAATCCCTAACTCTACCCAAACCCCTAATTTCCACCATGACAATACTAGATTTTAGGTTAAATCCTTATGAAATGTAATGAAAGATTGAAAGAAAATAGGTTAGAATCACTTACCAATGAATTGGGGAAGAATGACTCTTGAAACAATCGCCTCTAGGGTTTTCTTGTTTTGAAAATTTGAAGAATGAGAGAAAATCTCGTCTAACTCATACTTGACCAGTCACAGAAGTCGCAAGTGCGACCTGGGGTTGCGAACCCCGTAAACGTGAGCATTTCTTCACAAATGCAAAGTCCTACATTTTCTGCTATCATCGCAATTGCGAACAATGGCCACTACGCAAATGCGACCCCCCCCCCCCCCCCCCCCCCCCCCCCCCCCCCGCGGCCCCACTTTGCAATTGCGAAGGATTGGTCGCAAATATGAACCATGTGGTGCTTGGATACTCTTAGCAATTGCGAGGAAGTAGCTCGCAAACACGAACCTGACAGAGATTGCAAATGCGAAGCCTGTCCTCGCAATTGCGAGGTCTGAGGCCTGCACCAGAACTGAAGCACATCGGCACTTTCTAAGTCCAAAACTCACTCTGTGGCATATCCTAAACTCACCAAATCCATCGGGTCTTCGAACCAAACATGCACACAAGTTTAATAACATCATACGAACTTGCTCGCCCGATCAAATCACCAAAATAACACCTAGAACTACGAATTGAACACCAAATCAAATAAAATTTTCAAGAAACTTTAGAACTTCTATTTTAACAACCAGATGTCCGAATCACGTCAAACCAACTCTGTTTCTCACCAAATTTGATAGACAAGTCATAAATATAGTAGTGAACCTATACCGGATTCTGGAACCAAAATACGAATCTGGTATCAACAAAGTCAAACATTGGTCAAACCTTCTAAGTCATTAAGCCTTTAAACTTCAATTTTTCAACAAAATACGAAAACTCGAGCTTGGGACCTCAGAATTCGATTTCGGGCATGTGCCCAAGTCCCAAATTACGATACTGACCCACCAAGACCGTCATAATACGGATCTAAGTCTGTTGGCTCCAAACATTGACCGAAGTCAACTCAAGTAGATTTTAAAGGAAATTTCTCATATTTTTAACATAAAAGCTTTTCGAAAAAATACTTGGACTGCGCACGGAAATCGAGAAAGTCTAAAATGAGATATTAGAGGTTTCAAAACATGAAAAGTTGTAAAACTCTAGATGGCATATCGGGTCATCACATTCTACACCTCTAAAATAATTGTTCGTCCTCGAACGAACATAGAAAAGTACCTAGGTTGGTGAAAAGGCGTGAATATCTACTCTGCATCTCTGTCACGATCAAATATCCATTAATGGTCGTGATGGCGCCAGACACTGTCAGGAAAGTCAACACCAAGAAGTTAATTAAATTCTCATTTTAATAATTTTGAAACCATTTATTTTCCTTGAATTTAACAATAAATAAAGAGCTTCACTGATAAAATAATGATATCTTTAACAAATTCAAATATCGAATAAATCCCATAGACATCCCAGAACCCGCTGTCACAAGTGCATGAGCTTTTACTAGGAAGTAAAATAAAATACAACAACTGACCAGAATATAAGTTTGGACAGAAAAGAAGATACAAGTACTCGGAAAGAGACTCTGCTGGCTGCGGATCGTATCAAAGATGCAGCTCGCCTAAGTCCCCGTATCCACCACACTGTTGTGCACACAAGGCAACAATCCATACATGTACCTGTACAGCAAGTGTAGTATTTGACCACTAGTAAGTATCGAAGAGGTAGAGACGAGAGGTCGACTTCGATACTTACTAGTGGTCAAATAAATATAAATAATTGTGACGCTAGGCATGGATGTCATGATTAAATAACAGATAGCAACCGGAAGTGACAACTTCTTTCATAATTTAAAATTGCAGTTTCTGTCATTTCAATTAACAACTATATCTCAAGACATTTAATTAGTTCAGATCACAGAAAGTACCAAGCAAATAGCATGCGCAAATAATGCCGAGGTCGTACGACCCGATCCAACAAAATAATAAAATGTGCGCTGCCAAAGGGTCGAACGACGCGAATCATAGATGCATCTATTTACCTGCCGAGGCGTACGACCTGCTCCAACAAAATAATATAATAGAGTTATCCTGCTCGCTAATCATACATGCGATGCAGGTACTCATAGATACACACACTAAAACAGTCAATCTAGACTTCATTAGGAAAACAATTACCCAAAGGATATGACAAATTTTTCTTTTAATGGTCAAGAATATGGTGTTTAATCTTTCTTTTTGAATTCATTTGTCAAATTCGATAGGATTTAAGCATTTTGAATTTATCAGTAAAATTACAAGTACGACAAGTAAAGTATGCTTTTGGGTCCTAGACTACCCGGACATAAGCATAATAGTAGCTACACACGGACTCTCGTCACCTTGTGCGTACGTAGCCCCCAGAAATAGTAGCACATAATTAATTTTTTCACCTATGGGGACAATTCCCTCTTACAAGGTTAGAAATGAGACTTACCACGCTCCGAAGTTCCAAAACCGGCGTCCAAGCCTTCCAATGACTCAATCAATGCACAATGCTCCCAAAACTAGCCATATAATGGGCAAACCAATGAAAATATACCCTAATACTTATAACAATTCAATTTATATGAATTCCCAACTCTGCTCGAAAAGTTAACAAAATTGCCCTCAGGCCCACGTCCCCGAATTCCGAAATTTTTTGAAGATAAGGATTACCCATAACCTAACGAACTTAAATATATAATTTATTCTCAATTCCATGCCCAAATTTGTGGTCAAAATCCAAAATACCAAATTCAAGGCCTTCTACCAAAACCCCACAATTTATACTAATTTTCCATGTTCCAATTCATGTAAAATCATGTGTTTAACTCAAAACTAGTATAAACCACTTACCTCCTGCTTGGTGATGAAAATGGCACTCTCAAGTCGCTCCAAAATCGGCTACCATGGAGAAAATATGGTGAAAATGAGCCAAACTCTCGTTTTAAAAGAACACACCGCCCAACCCGATTTTCGCACCTGCGGTCAACCAGCCGCATCTGCGGTCTCGCAGGTGCGACCACAACCTCGCACCTGCACATTCCTCCAGCCTAGCCCACTCCGCACCTGCACCTTTCTTTTCTACATCTGCGCCTTCGCAGGTGCGTACATACCCTCACACCTGCGTTCCCAAACTCTTCTCCGCCAACCGCACCTGCAACCATTGGTTTGCACCTACGACCCTTATTGCGCAGGTGCGATCATACCAGACATCAAATGTTTCAGCCCTTCCTCAAATTCCATTTTTGATCCGCTAACCACCTGCAATCCACCCGGGCCCTCCCGGACCCCCGTCCAATCACACCAACCAATTCCAAAACATAATGCGGACCTACTCAAGGCCTCAAATCACATCAAACAACACCAAAACCATGAAACGCACTCAAATTCAAGCTTAATGAACTTTAGAAATTCGAACTTCTTCATTCGATGCCGAAACCTATCAAATCACGTCCGATTGACCCCAAGTTTTGCACACAAGTCACATTCAACATTACAGACCTACTCCATTTTTCAGACTCAAAATCCGGCCCTGATATCAAAAAGTCCACTTCCGGTCAAATTCCTCAAAATACCTTTAAATTTCTAACTTTAGCCAAATGACTCCAAAATCACCTACGGACCTCCGTATTTACTTCAGATTGCGCTCCCAATACCAAAATCACCATACAGAGCTATTCCCAAACTCGGAATCCCAAACGGAAATCGATACACTAAAATTCACTTCAACCCAAATTTATAAAATTCTTCTAAAATGCTAACTTCCACAATATGAGCTGAAATGCTTCCGGGTCATCCGAAACCCGATCTGACATACGCCCATCTCCGAAATCATCACACGAACTTTTTAGAACCTTCAAATCTTGATTCCGAGGCCGTTTACTCAAATATCCAATCTTAGTCAATTCTTCCAAATTAAAGCTTCCTAAATGAGAATTCTCTTTACAAATAAACTCCAAAACTCCCGGAATTCAATTCCGACCATGCGTACGATTCATAGTACCTGAAGTGAAGCTGCTCATGACCTCAAACTGCTGAATGACGCGCTAGGGCTCAAAACGATCGATCGGGTCGTTACAATATCTGACTCGGACTCCCAAGTAGCTGCCTCGACCGCCTGACCTCTCCATTGCACTCGAACTGAATGATAACTCGTAGACCTCAATGGTCGTACCTACTGGGCTAGAATAGCCACCGGCTCCTCCCCGTAAGTTAAATCCTTGCCCAATTGGACCGAGCTGAAATCTAACACACGGGACAGATCAACGTGATACTTCCGGAGCATAGACACATGGAACACCGGATAAACCGCTGATAAAGCAGGTGGCAATGCGAGCCTGTAATCCACCTCACCCACTCTCTCCAGAATCTCAAAGGGTCCATGTACCTAGGGCTCAACTTGCCCTTCTTTCTGAACCTTATCACACCCTTCATTTGTGAAACCCGAAGCAACACCCTCTCTCCGACCATGAACGTAACATCACAAACTCTACGGTCGGTATTACTCTTCTGCCTATACTGAGCTGTTCGAAGTCGATCCTAAATAATCTTAACTTTATCCAAGGCAACCTGTACCAAATCTGTACCCAAAACCCGAGCCTCCCTCGGCTCGAACCATCCAACTAGCGATCGGCACCGCCTCCCGTATAATGCCTCATAGAGAGACATCTGAATGCTCGATTGGTAGCTATTGTTGTAGGAAAACTCCGCAAGTGGAAAGAACTGATCCCATGAACTTCCAAAATTTATAACACAAGCGCGAAGCATATCCTCCAATATTTGAATAGTGCGCTCAGACTATCCGTTCGTCTGAGGATGAAATGTTGTGATCAACTCAACCTGCGTGCCCAACTCACATTGTACTGCTCTCCAAAAGTGCGATGTGAACTGCGTACCACGATTAGAAATGATAGACACAAGCACACCGTGAAGACGAACAGTCTCGCGGATGTAGATCTCATCAAACCAACTCCGCTTCTCACCAAATTTGACAGACAAGTCATAAATATAGTAATGAACTTATACCAAATTCTGGAACCAAAATACGGACCCAGTATCAACAAAGTCAAACATTGGTCAAACCTTCTAAGTCATTAAGCTTTTAAACTTCAAATTTTCAACAAAATACGAAAACTCGAGCTAGGGACCTCAAAATTCGATTCCGGGCATACGCCCAAGTCCCAAATCATGATACGGACTCATCGGGACCGTCAAAATACGGATTTGGGTCCGTTTACTCAAAACATTGACCAAAGTCAACTCAAATAGATTTTAAAGGCAAAACCTCATATTTTTATCAATCTTAACATAAAAGCTTTTCGGGAAACACCCAGACTGTGCATGCAAATTGAGGAAGACTAAAATGAGATAATGGAGGCTTCGAAACACGGATTTATGTTATAAAACTCTAGATGACCTATCGGGTCATCGCAACCACTCTGCGACCGGTCTGCGGTTCGCAGACCTATTCTGCGATCGCATAATGCGCCACAGAACTTCCCTCCGATTTTTTTTATGCTGGATCTACGATGGGTTATGTGGCCCGCAAAATGATTATGCGGCTGCATAATAGACCACTCCGAAATTTTGCCAAGGTTTCTGCCTTAATCTGCAGCCGATCTGTGATCCACATATCAGTTTTGCGACTGCAGAAATGCCCCGCACTTCCTAAACTTTTCTTCAACTCCACCGCGCACTGTTCAACCCAAAAAGTCCGAACCACGCACTCTAAAATCGTCAACATATAAGTCTACTTCGTCACCACGAAACCTCGGGTTTTAGGTGATATTTCACGGGGCCTTATAGCCTCACGTCCAATCTTGCTTCCTTCGACTCGATGCAGACATGTCCAAACATAATTTTAAATTCCAAATACAATTTTTCAACTTAACCCCAAATACTAATTTTTGCAAAAGTTTTAATTTTTATGTCCAAATGCCTATTAAATATCTACCTAATTAAATTGGGATTAAGGTAGAATGTTGCGGTCAAATGCACACGTAAGTATACGAGATCGTCAAGTAATAAAGTGATAAGATAGAGTGTCGAACCCAGGAGGACTTTTTACCAACTATTAATTAAAGTATACTATCCTAATTATCTAAACAAGAATTAATCCTAAAAGTATGTGACCTTAACTAATTGAAATAAAGAAAACAAATCCTGAACTCAAAACAAAGCAAAAACAATTTTTTATGTTATCAATGCAACGAAAACGATCTAGGATCATGGATTATCTAACAATCCTATTGACTTCAAATGAATTGACTAGTTAATTTATCCGGTTTATTGGTTGATGGGTTTAATCTCATAAGAATCTATCGAGTTCTTACTCGCCTATTCAAGTTAACCCAATGCCTATATGTCTATTGAGTTAGAATCTACAAGAATACATTTACAATTCCCGTATAACAACCAAGCAAGGCAATTAACATATGTTTATCCTAACCGCGAATCCGTTCTCCAATGTCCGATTTCAAGAACTTGCTCTACTCAATCCTATATGTATTGTAGAATTTTCACTTTCGAATTCAATTCTAAATTTGTAGAAAATATTCAATTGATGATCAAGCAATCAATAATTAAGCGCAAGATCAAATAAATAAACCAGTACGAGAAATCAAGATATCAAAATCAATATTTGAATAACAATATGTTGGTATTAGTACATTTTAATATTAACCACTATCGAATTTTAATATTAACCACTATAATATTAAAGTGCATTATTTTTTGTGAGATAGTGGTTATAAATTGGCAAAAAAGTTGTCATTATTTTGGTGTAATTCTTGAAACCACTAATGCCATGATCTACCACTAATTACCCACTAAAGATTAAATCATGTAACCACCAGCCCATGTTCTATTATTTTACTATCCCACTATCTTATTATTTATTTCATGGAAGAGATTCTACACCTATAAATATTGGTGTTTCTTCCTTGTGTTTTAGATGAAAAAAATATGGTAGTGAGAATGAGAAAAGTGTTATGGCGTACATGAAAAACGTCTGGTTGGTATTGTGAAAAGGAGAGTTATGAGAAGGAGAAAAATCTAATTCTCCAACTTATTCTCTACAAAAGAGAATATTATTTTTGTTAAAGGAATGTGTTTATTTTGGTGGAGCTTTGGACTCAACAACATGTCCAGAGTTTGTTCGAGTCATACGACGTTGTCGGGCTGTTGTATCATGAAGGGACAAGTCAAGAGTATTATTGCTGGAGCGGTGATGATACTACCTGTCACGACCCAAATCCCAATTCAGGTCGCGATGACGCCCAACAACGGGGTTAGGCAAGCCGATATAACTTTCACTAAGTGATACCCTTCCCACTCGATCAAACAAGGCCATGGTTACCCATTTATAATAACTAATATGATACTAGCCTTGAGTGAAGGTAAAGTCATAGTAGATACAAAGCCGAAATAAAACATACACATAGATATACATCCCAAAACCCCAAAAATATATACCGCGTGTGTGCCAGGAACTAGTGTCACGAGTATCACGGGCAACTACTGAATATACAATGACTACAACATATATATATACAGGGTCTCAGTCTGAATGAAATAGACAGAGAGCATAACAAAAGAAACTCCAGGGTGCTGCTAGGAAGTCGCCAGGAAAGCAGCTCACCGTGAAGTATGACCACGCTATCAATATCTGGCATCAGCATGAAAATCAGATGGACCAACCTCCAGACCTGTACAGTCAAGTACAGAAAAGGAAAGAAAGTGCAGCCTGAGTACATATATATAAATATGTACCCAGTGAGAATCCCGTCTAATCTCGAAGAAGTAGTGACGAGAGGTCGACTCGATACTCTTTAAGGTCCAACAGTCGTAAAGTAAGCAGGATGTAAAGAAAACTGTAGGCAAGTAAAACAAATAATCAAGTACATCAATACCCGACATCAAATAACAATCTCAAATTAAACAAGTTTGATATCCGCCGTGGCGTACGACCCGATCCCACCCTAGTAGTCTCAATCTCGCAGTGGCGTACGGCCCGATCCCACCCTGGTAGTCTCAATATCGCCGTGGCGTACGGCCCGATCCCACCCTGGTAGTCTCAATATCACCGTGGCGTACGACCCGATCCCATAATATAATCAATCATCACTCTGTCGTGGCGTACGACCCGATCCCCTAATATAATCAATCATCACTCTGTCGTGGCGTACAGCCCAATCCCATAATGTAATCAATCATCACTCTGTCGTGGCTCTCCTATCACTCTTAAATCAAGCCAAGTACCACACATTCAAAGACAACAATACCAATCACACAAGTATACAAGTAATATCTATGCTACAACAAAGGAGAACAATGAGTATGCTGTGTCCTAACTACCCGGACGAAGCAGTAATAGCCACTACGTACGGTCTATTGTCACTCGGTGCGTACGTAGTCCCCAAACAAGATCACATAGCAAACAAGGTTACCTAGAGGGACAATTTCCCTCTTACGAGGTTAGAAAGGAGACTCACCTCGATAAAAGCACTCCTCGGGCCAAGGACCGGATCAAAAGATGCGCCAGAAACTCCAAAACTACTCTTGACGGTTCACAACTAGCCAAAAATAGCATAATTGAATCAATTTAAGGTTCAAGAAGGAGAATTAGGAGGAATTCCTAAAATTTAACATTCTTGGCGATTTTTGAAATTTCGACCCCGGGCCCACGCTTTCGAATTTTGAAAATTCTTGAAGGATTAAATTACCCGTAGTCTAAGGATTGTAATTACATAATTTATTTAGGAATTCAATGGCTAAGAAGGGGTAATTCACTAATTTTCCAAAATCCCATTTACAACCCAAAACCTAGATTTTTTCCAAGAATTAGTAGTTGATTTCTTTGTTAATTCATGTATGAAACTAGATAAACGAAAAGAATTTACTTACCTCTGCTAAATTTGGGTCAAGAGCAGGTTCTTGAAGCTCCTAGAACTCTCTAATGGAGGTGAAAGGGTTGAAAAAATAAGAAGACCCGTGTTTGGAACTTAAATATAGGCTGCCTACAGGGACTCTTGCACCAGCGACTTTGGGGTCGCAGGTGCGGTCCCGCACCTGCGAAGAATTGGCCGCACCTGCGGAGGCTGGGCCTGGGAGCTGGGGTCGCACTTGCGAGGGGAAGTTTGCACCAGCGAACTCGCACCTACGGAGGATTTCTGCACCAGCGGACTCGCACCAGTGGGCACAAGTCCCCACCTGCGGAGGTAGAGGGGTCTATGGGCTTTCCGCACATGCGAGGCTGGGAGGTAGACCGCAGGTGCGGTCACACCAGAAACAGCCACACCAGCAGTGGATTTTGCTGGTTTTTGGCCTCGTGCAGGGTCCGGGAAGCCCTTGGGCCCATCTAAGCCTCCGACAAAATATACCAACAAGTCCCAAATCATTTGACGGACTTGCTCGAGCTCACGGAACACTCAAAACATCACTAGAACTTGAAACCACCCTCCGAACCCCTTGAATTCAAACTTAAGACTTTAAGAACTCTAGATTTCATTGCGCCGAACGGGTCTATACTACTCAGAATGACCCCAAATTTTGCAGACAAGTCATAAATGACTGTACAGAACTATTGCCGGTCCCGGAATTTCATTCGGACCCCGATAGCATGAAGTCCCATTCCAGGCCAAGTTCTAACTAAAGGAAATCCTGATTTCCATTTCGGGCACCGAAATGCTCCCGGGTCATCAGAAACCCGAGCCGAACATGCGCCCAAGTCCGAAATCATCATACGGAGCTACTGGAGATGTCAGAACTCGATTCTGAGGCCGTTTGCTCAAAATGTTGACCGAAGTCAAACTTGGCCAAATAGGCCAGCCTTAAGGAACCAAGTGTTCCTAAACCATCCAAATCATTCCCAAATACCGGACCACCCGCTCCCGCGAGTCATAAAGCACGAATAGCTGCTATGGAAGTTTTCATTTAAGGAAACGGGACTCTGATACGCAAAACGACCGGCTGGGTCGTTACATTCTCCCCCTCTAAAACAAACGTTCGTCCTCGAACTGGACTAGAATCGTACCTGGAGTACTGAATAGCTGCGGATATCTGCTCCGCATGTCCCGCTCGGACTCCCAAGTCGCCTTCTCAACTGGTTGGCCTCTCCACTGGACCTTAACCGTGAAAACTGTCCTAGACCTCAATTGGCGGTCCTGCCTATCAATAATGGCCACTGGCTCCACCTCGTAGCCCAACTTCTCATCTAACTGAATAGTGCTGTAATCAACCACGTGCGAGAAGTCGGCATGATACCTCTGAAGCATAGATACATGAAATACTGGGTGAACTCCTGATAAGGCTAGAGGCAAAGCAAACTCACAAGCAACCTCTCCAACCCGCTTCAACACCTCGAAAGAACCTATAAACCTAGGGCTCAACTTGCCTTTCTTCCCAAATCTCATAATGCCCTTCATCGGTGACACCTTCAACATAACCTTATTTCCTCCATGAATGATACATCACGTGCCCGCTGATCTGCGTTGCTCTTCTGCCTAGACTGTGCTGTACGGAGCCTCTCCTAAATAATCTTCACCTTTTCCAAGGCATCTCTGACCAGATCTGTACCGTATAACTTGGCCTCACCAGGCTCAAACAACCCAATCGGAGAATGGCATCGCCGACCATATAAAGCCTCAAATGGGGCCATCTCGATGCTGGACTGATAACTATTATTGTATGCAAACTCCGCCAAAGGTAGGCACTGGTCCCACTGTCCCCCGAAATCAATCACGCAAGCCCTGAGCATATCCTCCAGAATCTGAACTGTACGCTCTGACTGGCCATCAGTCTGAGGGTAGCTGAACTGAGGTATATCTGAGTACCCATCTCGCTGTGCAAAGCTCTCCAGAAGTGCGAAGTGAACTGAGGACCCCGATCTGAAATGATAGACACCGGTACACCATGCAACCGGACTATCTCACGAAGATAAATCTGAGCCAACCTCTCTGTAGTGTAAGTAGTAGCCACATAAATGAAATGCACCGATTTGGTCAGTCTGTCCACAATGACCCAAACCGCGTCAACCTTCGGCAAGGTCCGAGGCAACCCAACCACAAAGTCCATGGTGATACGCTCCCATTTCCACTGAGGAATGGGCATCTGCTAAAACAAGCCTCCTGGCCGCTGATGCTCGTACTTAACATGCTGACAATTAAGACATCGAGCCACATGCTGAACAATGTCCTTCTTCATCCGCCTCCACCAGTAGTGCTGCCTCACATCACGATACATCTTCGTCGCTCCTGGGTGAATAGAGTACCGAGAACTATGCGCCTTTGCTAGAATCCTTTCCCTCAGGCCATCAATATCAGGAACACATAATCGACCCTGGAGTCGCAGAACACCATCCTCGCCTAAGGTAACCTCCTTGGCCCTGCCCTGGACCACCGTATCCCGAAGCTCTGCTCGACGTGGATCATCAAACTATCGAGCCTTGATCTCTCCCAATAATGAAGGCTGCGCAACCACATGAGCCAAAACTCGACGAGGCTCGGAAAGGTCCAATCTCACTAATCGATTGGCCAAGGACTGAATGTCCAAGGCTAAAGCCCTCTTCTCAGCTTAAATGTAGGCCAAACTACCCATGCTAGCTGCCCGCCTGCTCAATGCCTCCTCCACTACATTTGCCTTGCCCGAATGATACAGAATAGTGAGATCGTAGTCCTTTAATAACTCAAGCCACCTTCGCTGCCTCAAATTAAGGTCCCTCTGCTTAAGCAGGTACTGTAGGTTGCGGTGGTCAGTATAGCCCTCACAAGATACACCGTACAAATAATGCCGCCATATCTTCAAAGCATGAACAATCGCCGCCAACTCCAAATCGTGCACGGGGTAATTCTTTTCATGAACCTTCAGCTGTCGCGAAGCATAAGCAATAACCTTTCCATCCTGCATCAACACACATCCCAACCCGACGCGCGAGGCGTCACAATACTATATACACTCCAGACTCAGAAGGCAATGATAATACTGGTGCTGAAGTCAATGCTGATTTGAGCTTCTGAAATCTCGCCTCACAATCATCGGACCACTGAAATGGAGCATTCTTATGAGTCAATCTAGTCAGTGGAGCGGCAATAGAAGAGAATCCCTCCACGAATCGACGGTAATAGCCTGCTAAACCCAGAAAACTCTTGATCTCTGAAGCTGAAGTAGGACGTGGCCAACTCTGAACTGCCTCAATCTTCTACGAATCAACCTTGATACCCTCACCTGAAACCACATGCCCCAGAAATGCCACAGACTCCAGCCAAAACTCGCACTTGGAGAACTTAACATATAGCTTCTGCTCTCGCAAGGTCTGAAGTACAACTCTCAAATGCTGCTCGTGCTCTCCCAGGCTCCGTGAGTAGATCAATATATCATCAATGAAAACAATAACGAAGACGTCGATATACGGCCTGAATACCCTATTCATCAAGTCCATAAATGCTGCTGGGGCATTAGTCAAGCCAAAAGACATCACTAAGAACTCATAGTGGCCATATCTGGTGCGAAATGCAGTCTTCGGGACATCAGAAGCCCGAATCTTCAACTGGTGGTAACCTGACCTCAGATCAATTTTAGAGAACACACGAGCACCCTGTAGCTGATCAAACAAATCATCAATGTGCGACAGAGGATACTTGTTCTTGATGGTCACTTTATTCAACTGGCGGTAGTCAATACACATCCGCATAGAACCATCCTTCTTCTTCACAAATAGGACTGGAACACCCCACGGCGACACACTCGGCCTAATAAACCCCTTGGCCAACAACTCCTCAAGCTTCTCCTTCAGTTCATTTATCTCTTTAGGAGCCATACGATAGGGAGGAGTAGAAATAGGCTGAATATCTGGTGCCAAATCAATGTAGAAATCTATATCTCGGTCTGGAGGCATGCCTGGAAGATCTGAAGGAAACACCTCCGGAAACTCCCGAACGACAGGAACTGAATCAAGGGTAGGAGACTCGGCGGTGGTGTCCCGTACATAAGCAAGGTAAGCCAGACACCCTTTCTCGACCATATGCTGAGCTTTCATGAAGGAAATGACCCGGCTGAAGAAACTAACTGAAGAACCCCTCCACTCTAACCTCGGCGACTCAGGCACGGCTAATGTCACTGTCTTGGCATGGCAATCCGGGACATCATGATGAGGGGATAACCAATCCATGCCCAAGATGACCTTGAAATCAACCATATCTAGCAACAACAGGTCGGCTCTAGTCTCTAACTCACAGAAGGTAATTATACAAGACCGTTAGACCCGGTCTACCATTACAGAGTCGCCCACAAGAGTGGATACATACAAGGGAGAACCCAAAGACTCACAAATAACATCTAGAGAATGGGCAAATAAGGCTGAAACATATGAATAAGTAGACCCTGGATCAAATAGTACTGAAGCCTCTCTACCACAGACCGAAATAATACCTGTAATCACATCGTCTGATGCCATTGCGTCTGCTCTGGCTGGAATAGCATAAAATCTCGCTGGAGCACCCGATGTGTGATTTCCCCAGGACGAGCTGGAACTGAACGACCCCTTCCTGACTGGCCTCCCCCTCTAGGACGACCCCTGCCGATCTGACCTCCACCCCTAAGTGGTCGTGCTGCTGGTGCTATAATCATAGGCTGCTAGCTCTGCTGCACGACCTTGCCCCGATTCCTGGGACAAAACCTCCATACGTGACCCAGATCCCCACACTCAAAGAAGCCCCCTAACACTACTGCTTGCTGCCCTGAAGAGGAGGAACCCTGACTAGCTGAATAGCGGTGTGAATCCCCTGGTAAAGCACTAGGATAAGAACTAGAGGATCTCGGATGGCTAGAATAACTGCTGGGTGCACTCTGGACGGCTGAAGGATGATAGGAGCGCTCTGGCATGGCGCTAAACTGGGGCCTGCCTGGAACAACCCTAGGAGGTACTGGAGGTGCTGAATAGGAAGGCCTGCTGAACTGGACACCTCCGTACTGACCCCTGGCCCTAGCTGGAGCCCCTCTGAAGTCGCCTACAAACCTGGCCCTCTTGTCTTGCTGACCCTACTGACCCTGCTGACCTGGCTGACCCTGCTCCTTTCCCCTCACACGGTAACCCTCGATATGTCGAGCTATCTCGACTACAAGCTGATATGGGGTGCCCATCTCTACCTCTCTGGCCATGGAAGTCCTTATACCCGAATGTAAGCCTGCCACAAACCGTCGAACCCTCTCAGCATCTGTGGGCAATATCATGAGAGCACGGCGAGACAACTCTGAGAACCTGGCCTCATAATCTGACACAGACATCTGCCCCTGCTCTAACCTCTCAAACTGACCCCGAAGCTCCTCCCTCTCAGATGGTGGAATGTATCTGTCAAAAAATAACTGAATAAACTGCTCCCAAGTAACTGGTGGCGACCCTGCTGGCCTACTAAGAACATATGACTGCCACCAGCGGCGAGCTCTGCCCTCAAGCTGAAATGTCTTGAAATCTACTCCGTGTGACTCTAATATCCTCATGTTGTGCAGTCTGTCCCTGCACCTCTTGATAAAATCCTATGCATCCTCTCCTCGCTCACCCCCGAAGGTCGGAGGGCGAAGTTGGGTCCATCTACCTAGCAACTTCTGCTGGTCTATCTCTGCAACTGGCCTGGGCTCGGTGCTGCCACCCCAGGCTGAACCCAAATCACTGGTGGAATATCTGGAGTATGATGTACTACTGCTGCTGGTCCTGTAGCCTGAGCGGTAGGGGTCTGAACTCCCCCTCCTGCCTGAGAAGCAGCAGGATCTGATGGAAGTACCCCCGCTTGTGACATAGTATCCATGAACCTCAGCATACAGCCCATGACCTCCTGGAAGCCCGGTGCCGTCATAAAATCAGCTGGTGGTGGAACTACTGGAGGCAGCTCTTCCTGCTCCTCAACATAAGTTTCCTCAATCGGTGCAACCGGTACAGCTCTAGGACACCCTCGCCCCCTACTACGAACAGGAGCCCTACCCCTGCCCCTACCACGGCCTCGAGCGGCGAGGGTAACAGCCTCCCCTGGATTAGGAACATGTGAAGCATGCGTCCTCACCATCTGTGAGAGAATAGAAGAACATGTTTGAGTACATCATTGGTTGCACGATAGGATATGAACAAAAGGAGTTTCTTAACGCCGTATAGCCTCCTAAAGATAAGTACGGACGTCTCTGTACCGATCCGCAAGACTCTAATGGGTTTGCCCGTGACTCGTGAGACTACGTGAACCTAAGCTATGATACCACATTGTCACGACCCAAATCCCAATTCAGGTCGCAATGGCGCCCAACAGCGGGCTTAGGCAAGCCGATATAACTTTCACTAAGTGATACCCTTCCCACTCGATCAAACAAGTCCATAGTTACCCATTTATAATAACTAATATGATACTAGCCTTGAGTGAAGGTAAAGTCATAGTAGATACAAAGCCGAAATAATACATACATATAGATATACGACCCAAAACCCCAAAAATATATACCGCGTGTGTGCCAGGAACTAGTGTCACGAGTGTCAGGGGCAACTACTGAATATACAATGACTACAACATATATATATACAGGGTCTCAGTTTGAATGAAATAGACAGAGAGCATAACAAAAGAAACTCCAGGGTGCTGCTAGGAAGTCGCCAGGAAAGCAACTCACCGTGAAGTATGACCACGCTATCAATATCTGGCACCGGCCTGAAAATCAGATGGACCAGCCCCCGGACCTGTACAGTCAAGTACAAAAAAGGAAAGAAAGTGCAGCATGAGTACATATATATAAAAATATACCCAGTGAGTATCCCGTCTAATCTCGAAGAAGTAGTGACGAGAGGTCGACTTGATACTCACTAAGGTCCAACAGTCGTAAAGTAAGCAGGATGTAAAGAAAACTGTAGGCAAGTAAACCAAATAATGAAGTACATCAATACCCGACATCAAATAACAATATCAAATCAAAAAAGTTTGATATCCGCCGTGGCGTACGGCCCGATCCCACCCTGGTAGTCTCAATCTCGCCGTGGCGTACGACCCGATCCCACCCTGTTAGTCTCAATCTCGCCGTGGCGTACGGCCCGATCCCACCCTGGTAGTCTCAATATCTCCGTGGAGTACGGCCCGATCCCATAATATAATCAATCATCCATCTGCCGTGGCGTACGACCCGATCCCCTAATATAATCAATCATCACTCTGCCGTGGCGTACAACCCGATCCCATAATGTAATCAATCATCACTCTGCCGTGGCTCTCCTATCACTCTTAAATCAAGCCAAGTACCACACGTTCAAAGACAACAATACCAATTACACAAGTATACAAGTAATATCTATGCTACAACAGAGGAGAACAATGAGTATGCTGTGTCCTAACTACCCGGACGAAGCAGTAATAGCCACTACATACGGACTATTGTCACTCGGTGCGTACGTAGCCCCCAAACAAGATCACATAGCAAACAAGGTTACCTAGAGGGACAATTTCCCTCTTACGAGGTTAGAAAGGAGACTCACCTCGATAAAAGCACTCCTCGGACCAAGGACCGGATCAAAAGATGCGCCCGAAACTCCGAAACTACTCTTGACGGTTCACAACTAGCCAAACATAGCATAATTGAATAAATTTAAGGTTCAAGAAGGAGAATTAGCAAGAATTCCTAAAATTTAACATTCTTGGCGATTTTTGAAATTTCGATCCCGGGCCCACACTTTCGGATTTTGAAAATTCTTGAAGGATTAAATTACCCGTAGTCTAAGGATCGTAATTACATAATTTATTTAGGAATTCAATGGCTAAGAAGGGGTAATTCACTAATTTTCCAAAATCCCATTTACAACCCAAAACCTAGATTTTTCCAAGAATTAGTAGTTGATTTCTTTGTTAATTCATGTATGAAACTAGATAAATGAAAAGAATTTACTTACCTCTGCTGAATTTGGGTCAAGAGCAGGTTCTTGAAGCTCCTAGAACTCTCTAATGGAGGTGAAAGGGCTGAAAAATGAAGAAGACCCGTGTTTGGAACTTAAATATAGGCTGCCTACAAGGACTCTCGCACCAGCGACTTTGGGGTCGTAGGTGCGGTCCCGCACCTGCGAAGAATTGGCCGCACCTGCGGAGGCTGGGCCTGGGAGCTGGGGTCGCACCTGCGAGGGGAAGTCCGCACCAGCGAACTCACACCTGCGGAGGATTTCCGCACCATCGGACTCGCACCAGCGGGCACAAATCCGCACCTGCGAAGGTAGAGGGGTCTATGGGATTTCCGCACCTACGAGGCTGGAACCGCAGGTGCGGTCTCGCATCTGCGACTGGTAGACCGCTGGTGCGGTCACACCAGAAGCAGCCACACCAGCAGTGGATTTTGCTTGTTTTTGGCCTCGTGCGGGGTCTGGGAAGCCCTTGGGCCCATCCGAGCCTCCGAAAAAATATACCAACAAGTCCCAAATCATATGACGGACTCGCTCGAGCTCACGGAACACTCAAAACATCACTAGAACTTGAAACTACCCTCCGAACCCCTTGAATTCAAACTTAAGACTTTAAGAACTATAGATTTCATTTCATTGCGCTGAACGAGTCTATACTACTCGGAATGACCCCAAATTTTGCAGACAAGTCATAAATGACTGTACGGAACTATTTCCAGTCTCGGACTTCCATTCGGGCCCCGATAGCATGAAGTCCCGTTCCAGGCCAAGTTCTAACTAAAGGAAATCCTGATTTCCATTTCGGGCGCCGAAATGCTCCCGGGTCATCAGAAACCCGAGCCGAACATACGCCCAAGTCCGAAATCATCATACGGAGCTACTGGAGCTGTCATCACTCGATTCTGAGGCCGTTTGCTCAAAACATTGACCGAAGTCAAACTTGGCCAAATAGGCCAGCCTTAAGGAACCAAGTGTTCCCAAACCATCAAAATCATTCCCAAATCCCGGACCACCCGCTCCCACGAGTCATAAAGCACGAATAGCCGCTATGGAAGGTTTCATTTAAGGAAACGGGACCCTGATACGCAAAACGACCGGCTGGATCGTTACACTACCGCAGTCGGCTTGAATCTCCTTAAAGAGAGCAATATATCCGTGCCTCAGCTTGAAGGATATTTATTTATTTTTCTTCATCTTATTTTTCAACTGTAATTTCTTATAATTTCACCAACAATTTTAAGGTGATTCAACTTTTTTTATGCAGTTGAAAAATAACGGATATCTAGGTAGAAGTTCATTCTCTTTAAGAGATAGAAGGGTAAAGTATTTTTCTACTTGATTTGCTCAAGCGAAGGAAATGTATAAACTTTTTACCTTATATTTTTCATGAATATGTGATATATTTTTTCATGAAAAATAAATTTTATAATGCTAAAAATAGTGGGGGTAAAAAAAGAAACCTTGCATGAATAATTTGAGTATTCATGCATGAGCGAAAGTTGATTAAATCAAGAAGTGTGATAAGTGCATCTATCATAAGTTTTGGAATAATTTACATGTTATTAGTTGCCTCTATATTGATTCTAGGAATGAATATTACTAGAACATGTGATGGAATTTTCCTTCACCAACCACATTATGTTGAGAAAATTTTGAAAAAAATATAATTTTATTGATTGCAAGCAAGTTGTAACTTATTTTGATTCAAGTGTTATTTCCTGTACAAAGTGATAATGATGTGATAAATCAAAAGGAATATGCTAGCTTGACTGGAAGCTTGAGAATATGTTGACTGATTACGCTTGAAGGCTTTTATGATGCAGATTGGAACACTTTTATCTGGTTATTCCTTTTCTACTAGGATATATTTTTACTTTGGGAGGTGATGCTATTTGTTGGAAATCGAAAAACCAAACAATAATTGCTAACTCTACCATGAAGGTTGAGCTAATTGCTTTAGCTTCAACAAGTGAGGAAGCGAATTGGTTGAGCGATTTATTATTTTAAGATCCTTATTTTGAAAAACCAATTCTTCCTATTTTGATTCATTGTGATACACCACTACAATTGGTAGAGTACAAAACCGTTATAACAACGGTAAATTCAGACCTATAAGGAGAAAACACAGTACTATGAGATCATATTTGACAAGTGGTACCTGTCATGACCCAATTTCGTATTAGGCCGTGATGGCGCCCAACACCATTGTTAGGCAAGTCAACACTGAATATCCAAGAACAGTTTGGATAGAGCAGACTGCTAAGTGACTAACACCCTACGCTAATTGAAAATATTTGTAATATTTACTAACGTAACATGATTTAGGTGGAACAATAAATGGACTGAAATCACTTAAAACCAATCTCATAACATCTAAGTGTACTAATGTGTGTGCCAAGGCCTGATGTCACAAGTAAATGAGAAAACTAGTAGAATATAAAAAAATCATATACTAGCATACTGTCTGGAAGGAAATACATAGAAAAATAAAATATAAAGAAGACTCCAGCTGTTGCAGAACGGCTCAAAATGGGAGCTCACCGATAGTCTCGAACTGGGTAAAGTCGAACTAAGCACCGGGCTGGTGACCAGATGCACTCGCCTCAAATCCTGTACAATCAAGTACAGAAGCATAGCATGAGTACATAAAAATATGTACCCAGTAAGTATCTAGTCTAACCTCGAAGAAGTAGTGACGAGAGGTCGACTTCGACACATACTAGGGCCAACAATATAATAATGTAAAGATTCTAAATAAGCATATCATGTAGAAATAATAATAAATCAGAATGCGAAACAATTGAACGACTTTTTGATCAACTTGAAAAATCCGAACACTTCCTTTATTTAAACAAATGTCCCCCAAAACAGTAAATTTACACAAATTAATAAAAGGGCTTCTAGTACTATTATAACACATATATTCCACCGAGGACGTTCGACCTGATCCAAAATAAAATGTAAAATTTGCACTGCCGAGGGTCGAACGACGCGAACCATAGATGCATATATTACCCCGCTCGCGAATCATCCATGCAATGCGGTCAAACATAAATTTTAAGAATTACCCCGCTCGTGAATCATTCATGCGACACAGTCAAATATAAATGTAAAGGATTACTCTGTTCGCGAATCGTACTTGAGACGCGATTACACATAGATTTCTTTGATTATTTTAGTATTCTTCCATTATTTTCAAAATACAAAGTTCAAATGAAAGCCTTTAAGGTTCCGATTTTTATAACAATTTCAACTTCCTCCCAAAACGTTTAGCAACAACTAAATTCCACTAATTCACAAGGCAATCAATAAACATAAATCAGTGACTATATCAACAAGGCATGATTTAGGCCTAAACTACCCGTACATTTGCATAGTTAGTAGCTACGTACGGACTCTCATCACCTAGTGCATACGTAGCCCCCACATATAATCACATGTCAATTAAATTCACCTATAGGAAAATTTTCCTCTTACAAGGTTAGAAAAGAGACTTACCACGTCTCAAAGCTACTTATCACTTCAAGAATGCGCTCAAACCTCCAAACTTGACGCCAAACGACTCGAAACTAGTCAAACATTACATAAACTAATCAATCTATGCTCAAAAATTCATAATTTCACCATTTAAGTGATATCCCAACCTAATTTGCAACATTCCTAAAATTCACCCCCGAGCCCACATGCTCGGATTTTGAAAATTTTCAAAGAAAGTTGTTACCCATAACCTAAGCATAAATATATAATATTTCACTAAGTACAATAACTATTATCGTGGTAAAACTCCATTTTTATCAAAACCCTAGGTTTTCCTCTAAACCCATAATTTTTATTAATTTACAAGTTAAAATCTACCCATAAACTATGTATTAAACTCACATTAGGTAGAATTTACTTACATCACAAGGCTAGGTCGAAATACCCTTCTCAAGAGATCTCAAATCGCCCAAAGTTGAAATAAATGACTCCATAAATGCCTAAGTCCCATTTTTTAAAATAACCTCACTGCCTTCAGTTCTTTCGCACATGCGAGAAAATCATCGCAGGTGCACATTCTCCCTTATTGGCCAAGCTCCGCATATGCAGGCTCAAAGGACCGCACCTGCGCACAGGCTCGCACCGGCGACCACTAGCCTCGCACCTGTGATACGCTCAAATTACACCTTAAAATAGTGTAAAGCGATCGATGTCAAATATAGTAGCCCAACGAGGTTGGGGTTGAATCCCACAGGGAATAGGCGTGAAAAGTTTACTTGAGTAGTGTGAAGCTTAAAATAAATCGTATTTCTAATTTGTTAGAGTAACAAGAATATTGTAATTGATTGTATGATAATTGAGTGAACTAGTAGCAAATATGATTGTAATTAATTTGGTAAACTAAACCATTGTTGTGTCCCCTTAAATGAAATGTAATGCTATCAGTGTTAATATGATATATTTCTAATGAAAGGTCCTTTAGATAAGCAAATGATTTCTAAATGACTACCCAATATTTTCCAATAGTTGGGTAGTATTTCCTATTTATGAATTTTCCAAATATAAAAGAGTTGCAATTAAGAGTAATTAATTTATGCCAAATAAAACCCACTTATTCCTAAGCGATTCTATTAAACAAGGTTTAAAGCCTTGAGTCTTTGATATTTACTTCTACCAAACCCTAACTCACTTTTCAAAGTAAATAAAGAATTTAGTGGTACTTGTTAATGTTTGCAACCACCAACAATAAATGAAGATTGAGAAATAATTATATATCAACCAACCATTATATATAAATATTCAATGTTAAACACCCATTAACATTACACCCATTTAGGGTCCACAACCTTAGTATTTAAAGCTAGCTACTCATACTAAAATACAAAAAGATGAGAATATTAAATGCCATAAAGCTTACAAAATGCAAGATCCTTCACTCCCAAAGCTTCCAAAAGATGGAATATTCAAAGCTTGGAATGTAGCTCCTTTTTTCAGACCAGATGCCCCCACAAAACCCCAATAAATCTATTTATGGTGGGCTAAAACTCGGGACCAATTTAGGATAAAAATGCCCTTCCAGGTTAATTATGCGACCACATATCTATCGCATAACAGACATGCGGTCCGCATTCTCTTCCGTTCCACCGCATCTTCGAAACCCTAGCCTCCAGGTAGTCGTCACATTTGGGTTACGCGGTCCGCATTGTTGGTATGCGACCACATATTTCCACCGCATTCCTGATCTCAACAATTCCTACTGGAGGTTTGCGATCCATTATGCGGACCGCAAACTTGTTATGCGATCGCATAATGGACCGCATTTCTTTCGCTTGAATTTGGCCAATCCGACTGTTGAACTTTGAGGTTCCTTTGAGCATTATGCGGCCCGCATGTTAGATTTGCAGTCCACATATTCAGTCTGTGGTCGCATTTTGCCTTATTCTTGCCCTTTTGCGTCCTTTTGATTTCATTTCCATGTTTTTGGGTCCTCAAGCCTCATGCACTGCAAAACATCAAAATTACATAAGTATAAAAGACAATTGCATTTAAAACGAGCTAAAATCTAAGCAATTGGCATTAAATGTGCCTAAATTCCCCGGCACATCAACACCCCCAACTTAAACTCTTGCTTGTCCTCAAGCAATTGAAACAACACTATCCTATTCTAGACTCCCACTAAATGACATGAAACAATAGTGACCGTGGACGGTGTTAATCGTCAGTATCACAAGCATGCACTTTCGTTTATTTACCCTTCCTGAAAAATCATTGTTATTTACAAAGAAACTAATCAACTTGTGAACTTTGAGCCTTGACCAATTTTGACAAAACGTTACTCTCAGTTGAGTGCACTTGCATTCGACTTCAAGAACTCAACTTCTGTTAAACCTCACAGTTCATGTGCCCTCACTAGAAAGAAGGTCCCAAACTCACAATATTTACAATGACAACAAAAGGGACACATGCACAAAGACACTCACTCTCACAAAGAGTTTCAAGTGTTACAACACATCATACCATAAGCTTGCCCTTATTTTAATTCGTCTCCTATTCAAGAACATTCGGTTGGAGATCCCATAAGGACTTTTTAAGCTTGTAATGTAGGTTTAGGAAATAGTCGGATAAACATTTGGGATACAAGTGACTACACCCTCGTTGAACCCTACTCACATTTTTCTTTCTTGTTGCACTTTGTTTCTTTTCAAACCACATAGCCTTCATTGGCTCCTAGTTACCAACATAGAACCACCTTAAATACCTCTCTAATTTTCTTCAAGGCTCCATGTTTATATATATAAATATACACCTTTTTTTTGTATTTTTCTTTTGGAGCTTGAATAATTTCATGTGAATATTTGGAGGTATACATTCCTACACTCAATGTACAACCTTATCAATTTCCACCACACCCCCAACTTAGGCTTTTAGCCTTATTCTCACTTGTTCAAGGAGGGACGGGTTCAAAGAAGGAATTATTTCACAAAAGGGGTAAGGTTTGTAATGAGGTGGCCAAGAAAAGGTTAAAGGCTCAAATGGGGTGACTAGTGATAAATTATACAATGGGTAGCTTTAAAGGCTAACTGGGTTTTCAAATAACACAAAGACTGCCTAAGGTCATTTCTCCAACCAAATGTAATTATTATTAGCATCGAAAGACCAACCGGGCAAGTTCTAGATGACAGAAGTAAACACAAGAATTATTTAGACAAAAACTAACAAACATGGCACATGAACTGTTTGACTCAACATAGTTTTAGCTATCGAGTCAACACTTGGCAACTCGAAGCTTTTATCATATTACATGTATAGTTCTAAGTAAACATAGAGTCAAAGAGCGAGCCTCAAGTTCACACAGTTGATTTCCCATACAATATATATATATATATATATATATATATATATATATATATATATATATATATATATATATATATATATATATATATATTATCAACGGAAGGGTACAAGTTATTTACAGATATACATGCTTGAAACTAGACAATTACACCAAACCGGTCAAAATGTTTCATCCTACTGCCGTGGTTCTACTATTACACCCTTAGAAAAGAACCCGGTGAAGAAAAACCAAGGGGAATTCATTTCTAATTACTAAGGATGTACATGTATACAACTATCTAATTGTTTTTTATATCTACAAAGACAACACAAATATATACAAGAGTTAACGAGAAATTTGCTTATATATAAAAAATATGTACAAGAGTTACAACTTACAAAAAGTCATACATCACAAAAAGTCATACAAGGCTATCCCACCCCTAACTAAAAAGCATGCATTGTCCCCAATGCGTTAAAATTATAAAACAGAGTTTAGGGGCTCTTTAGGGTGCACTAAGCGCAATGGGAGTCGGAAACCTGCTGAACGGTGGTGGGGTCACCCTCTGACACTGAAGTTGGGGATGATGAGATCTCAGCATGAGGAGTGACCTCCACTGAGGGAGGAGGGATCTCCAACTGTCCTGACTCTAGAACATGGGCCTGTGAGCTGCTAGCCTTGCTTGATGGTAGCTGAGGGGTCGGTGGATCGTCGTGGGCGACCATAGCTGCTAGCGAGTGTGCTATCTCCTGCTTCTTCTTCTTCTTCTTCTTCTTCTTCTTCTTCTTCTTCTTCTTCTTCTCCTGATTCTTCTTCTCCTGATTCTTCTTCTTCTTCTTCTTCTTCTCCTTCTTCTTCTCCTTCTTCTTCTCCTTCTTCTTCTCCTCCTTCTTCTCCTCCTTCTTCTCCTCCTTCTTCTTCTCCTTCTTCTCCTCCTTCTTCTGCTCCTTCTTCTGCTCCTTCTTCTCCTCCTTCTTCTTCTTCTCCTCCTTCTTCTTCTTCTTCTCCTCCTTCTTCTTCTTCTCCTCCTTCTTCTTCTTCTCCTTCTTCTTCTTCTTCTTCTTCTTCTTCTTCTTCTTC
>ML284147.1:32389-54628 GCA_005239495.1 Nicotiana undulata
TTTTAGCCTTATTCTCACTTGTTCAAGGAGGGACGGGTTCAAAGAAGGAATTATTTCACAAAAGGGGTAAGGTTTGTAATGAGGTGGCCAAGAAAAGGTTAAAGGCTCAAATGGGGTGACTAGTGATAAATTATACAATGGGTAGCTTTAAAGGCTAACTGGGTTTTCAAATAACACAAAGACTGCCTAAGGTCATTTCTCCAACCAAATGTAATTATTATTAGCATCGAAAGACCAACCGGGCAAGTTCTAGATGACAGAAGTAAACACAAGAATTATTTAGACAAAAACTAACAAACATGGCACATGAACTGTTTGACTCAACATAGTTTTAGCTATCGAGTCAACACTTGGCAACTCGAAGCTTTTATCATATTACATGTATAGTTCTAAGTAAACATAGAGTCAAAGAGCGAGCCTCAAGTTCACACAGTTGATTTCCCATACAATATATATANAATGCGTTAAAATTATAAAACAGAGTTTAGGGGCTCTTTAGGGTGCACTAAGCGCAATGGGAGTCGGAAACCTGCTGAACGGTGGTGGGGTCACCCTCTGACACTGAAGTTGGGGATGATGAGATCTCAGCATGAGGAGTGACCTCCACTGAGGGAGGAGGGATCTCCAACTGTCCTGACTCTAGAACATGGGCCTGTGAGCTGCTAGCCTTGCTTGATGGTAGCTGAGGGGTCGGTGGATCGTCGTGGGCGACCATAGCTGCTAGCGAGTGTGCTATCTCCTGCTTCTTCTTCTTCTTCTTCTTCTTCTTCTTCTTCTTCTTCTTCTTCTTCTCCTGATTCTTCTTCTCCTGATTCTTCTTCTTCTTCTTCTTCTTCTCCTTCTTCTTCTCCTTCTTCTTCTCCTTCTTCTTCTCCTCCTTCTTCTCCTCCTTCTTCTCCTCCTTCTTCTTCTCCTTCTTCTCCTCCTTCTTCTGCTCCTTCTTCTGCTCCTTCTTCTCCTCCTTCTTCTTCTTCTCCTCCTTCTTCTTCTTCTTCTCCTCCTTCTTCTTCTTCTCCTCCTTCTTCTTCTTCTCCTTCTTCTTCTTCTTCTTCTTCTTCTTCTTCTTCTTCAACAGTAGTGACAACAACCTGTTTACCTTTGTCCTGAGGACCCTCATCCTCATTGGACCATGACTCCTCGTCAGTCTCCTCCTCAGCTGTCTCCCCATCCTCGGACTCTGCAGAGTGTCCGGAATCTTCCCCTGAAGGGATGTCAATGTGTGCAGGAGGGGCTAGAGTCTGGGAAGCCTCGACAGTCTGTGGCTCAGGGGCTATCATCAATGTGGAGAAGTCAAGATCTAACCCAACAACGGACATGCCAGCTCCATGCTCTCCTTCCTTTGGCATGAAAGAGGATAGATCGAACCCCAAGTTTTGCATTTTTTGGAGCTCACTCTTCAGTGTGTCAACATCTTCATGAATCTTTGGAAGGCCTCCAACTTCACCCCGCTCTACCTTTTCAAGCTTCACCTCAATCTTCTTTAGGCGACCCTCATAAGATATATGCTATTGTTGGAGAGCCGTCACTGAGGACTGGATATGAGTCAAATCCTGCCTGATAAGTGTGGGGAAGTCTTTCAAAAGCCGGTCTACCTTAGCATTTATATGCTGAGCTAAGAGACCTAGACTCAAAAGAGATGGCAGTGCGGCAGGAGGCTGGGCAATGGTGGCCTGAGAGGTAGGCTGTGGAGTGGCAGTGGATGCCACAATGGCCTGAGGAGAGACAAGTGTCTCATAGTCTGAGATGTCTGTATCAGCAGGAGTTGGGATTTGAACCTCTGGAGGAGCAGCAGCTACCTGTGGCACCACGTCACTAATGCGCGTGATATCAATATCCTTCAGCGCTTTCACCGTCTTGTCATAATGTGGCAATGAAGGGACTTCCACAGCCTTACAGAGGGCTGTGATCAAGCACGAGAATAGAAGTGATGTGGCTGTCTAGTTGGCCCAGACCCCTAACTCTCGGAAGATAATGTCACCCACATCAATCTTGATCCCGGTCATAATGCATGCAATGAGAAGAGCTTTCTCAATGCTTATGCTAGTTCCATTCCTGGAGGGATCAAGCGAGAGGTGACAAAGTTGAGCCAAAACCTACCGTCTCGTGTGAGATCTTCCTTGAATATTTTGTGCATAGGGTCAATCCAAGATGGGGTCCCCTTGGCTATCACTGAGGCTATCCAAGCACGCTCACTATCTCTGTTCGCCCATTTGGCTTCGTACTCCGCTGTGCCCGGACTCCAGTTTGAAAAATATAGGTCATTGATAGTGCCCTTGTCATAGAGCACTATCTTCCCCCGAACCAAGACAGTCTCACAGAATACTTTGTTGTGCTTGTGATGAGGTGTTCTGGAAGCTCCATAAGATGCGTAAAACTCTCGCACCAGTGTTTCATTGAAATCATCGGGCACCTCAGTGAAGCATTCTCAGTTTCTTGATTTGATGTTCTCCAATATGTGAGGGTACTGCTCCTTTAGCCCGTTCAGACTCAACTGTTTCTCTTCAAGGATTTTCCTTTTCTTGAGCCCTTCTTTATACAGACTCATAGAGCATGTTACCCCAAAACGGCGTTGGAAATCATCCCCTCTTTTTCTTCTTGCCTCATCCTGTAAGTCGATTTATGGAAAAGTCTCCTCCTCATCAGACTGGGAGGGATGTTCAGCAACAAGTCGGGATGATTCTGGTCTTGAACACTTGGCTTATTGTGCTTGATGGCCGGTGGAGGCCCTTTATTTAGTAGCAACATATTTCTTGGGAGTCATATCTGTAAAGAACCTAAGTGTGAGAGACATAGCAGACATAAGAGGAAAATAGTGCAAAGAAAGTAGAAAATGTGACGGGTTATGCGATCGCATAACCATTATGCGGACTGCAAACCTGTCGCACATTTGTATGACTGCAGTGGAATGTCAGTTATTCGATGGGTTATGCGATCACATACCCACTATGCGGTCCACATTCCTATCGTAAAACTGTAGGCTCATAAAGATCAATCAATTATGCGATCGCAAAATGCATCGCAAAGATGATTTTGCGATCGCAAATCTGTTGCACACAACAATTCAAAATGGGCCACAAGCTGTTTGGCTATGCGGTGGCTTCGCGGTCCGTATTTGGAAGAGCTATTTGATGAGACTTCATCAGATGATTGTACAAAAAGGAACTAGATAGATTAGAGAAATAAAGAACAGATGAGAAAAAATGATAATGATAAATAAATAAAGGAATTTTGGATTAGGTCAGGAATCCATGTTTGGGGCGGTATGGATAAAAGAACTTCCTAAGGCTAACCTATTTTGGTTGTTATGACTGGAAAAGAGCTTTCTAGGCTCTCCTGATCAAATTGAGAGTTCGCTTTGCCAGTCCATGAATATGTCGCACCCAGTAGTTCGAGGAGTTGGCCAGATACGGGTCAAAGCCCTACCTATAAAAAGTCAGGACTTTTGGGCAGATTCCAGTATCCGACCTATCTCTTTCTGCCGATTCCCCGGGTTGTCAGAGTCTCTGGTTCGATCAGGACCAGGAGTCCCATTCATTTGTTTATGGAAGCGACTCTCTGTTCCCATTCTCCACCGGGTCATCAAGTGATTATCTAGCTCAATCCATTTTTCCATCCGATGATCTTCACCCTAGGAATGTTTACATATGGATTCCTACATCATTACTGTAACGACCCGATCTGTCATTATGTAGAACCTGCATTATAATTACTGTTATTGCCTTGTCATAGGTTGGTTATACTGTTCATGATGTGTTAGAGTTGGTAGTCTTGGAATCGGAATGGTTGTAGTGAGAGTTTAGTCATTTAGTCTTTAAAACATAGCCTTATAGTTGAAAAGTCAAGTAAGAGTTGGTTTATTGGCAAACGACCTCGGAATGCGGATTTTATGGCTCGGATAGCTTCGTTAGGTGATTTGGGACTTAGGAGTGTGTTCGGAATATTTTTGTGATGTCCGGTGTAGAATTAGGCTTGAATTAGCGAAAGTTAGTTTTTGGCGATTTCCGGTCGGCAGTGGAAAATAGGCTATCGGGGTTGGAATGGAATTACAGAAGTTGGAACAGGTTCGTAATGTCATTGTGGATATGTATGCAAAATTTCAGGTCAACCAGAGTTTTTTTGGAATTTCAAAGTTCTTAGGCTTGAATCCGATGTGATTTTGGTGTCTTGATGTTAGTTTTTGTATTCCGAGGGTGCAACTAAGTTTGAACGATCATATGTGATGTGTTAGTATGTTTGGTTGGGGTCCTGAGGGGCTCAAGATTTATTTCGGGTGGTTAACGGGCATTTTTGCCTTAGGAAAATCTATTGTCTTGCTGGTGTAAGTGCAGCAGCACATTGTTCACTGCGATCGCGAGAAATGGTCTGCGATCGCGTAGAGTAACTCGGAACCCGGTCATTTTTGTATATAGCGATCGCGGGGGAAGGTGTGCGATCGTGAAGGTATGTGGCGTTAGTCAGTTCGATCGCGTGTGAATTGGTGCGATCGCGTAGAGTTAGCCCGGCGCGTGGGGAGTGAGGTCAGTTGTTCTTCGCGATCACGTGAGCCGGGCTGCAATCGCGTGGGTTGAGGTTCTACTGAACCGCAATCACGTGGTCTTTGTTTTGATCGCGGAGAGTATTTTTGGGCAGCTGAAGATTTGTGAATTGCGATCGCGATTTAAGTTCGGCGGTCGCGATGAATAATTACCTAGGCAGTATTTAAATAAACCCTCCGCGACCATTAGACCTTTTAACACCATTTTTGTACGGAAAGAGAGTTTTTGAGGCGATTTTGAAGAAAGGAAATCATCGTTCTTCATTGAGGTAATGATTTTTGACCCTAAAACTCGATTATAGGTGATTAAGGAACAAAATACCAGTGTTTAGTTCTTGAAAATCAGTAGAAAAAGGTGGAGTTAGGGCTTGAGATTATGAGACCTTTAAGAGATGATTTGAGGGTTCAAACGAACTCCGATTTTAACGTTCTTTATATGTACGAACTCGTGAGATGATGAAGAACATTTTGGTATAAAATTTTTCGAGTTCTAAGACGCGCACTCGAGGGTCGGGTTTTAGCAAATTTCGGGTTTTGTTCTAGAATTAGTATTTTTCAATTGGGATTCATTCCTTAAGCATAATTTGATGATAAAAATCTGATCTTGGTAGATTTGGAGCACTCGGAAGTTGATACGTGAGGCAAGCGGGTCGCAGAGTAGCTTTCGGGCTAGTTTGAGGTAATTAATGTCTTTAAATCCTGTCCCGAGGGTATGAAACCCCGGACTTTACATCCTTTCACGGATTTGGAATGCAAAGTTTTGGAAATTTGGAAATATATTCCTTTTTAGGCAACTATTGAGTTGCGAAACCGATTTAAAAGCATATGCTTAATAATATTCATATATTTTGATTTGATTTGGGCTGTAAGCCATGTTTAGGGCCTAGTGCCGATCTGTTTACCCCTTGGGGGATGTTTTTACTATTTTCCTCACTTGATATGTTATGATTTTCACTCAGTCTTTTCTTGATGATTGTTTTGACACTCAGAGTATTTTTGATATTATTTCTTGAAAATGAAACATTGTTTTTGGGTCGAGAACCCGGTATAATGATGGCCCGAGTGGCATGTTTAGAGTGTCTGACTGAGTGAGGCTGCAGGCCAATATTGTGAGGATGTTATGATATGATAGAGGCCGAGGGCCAATATTGTGAGTGATTTATGCCATGATGTGGCTTGTTATAGAGCTTGGGCTGTAAGAGCCCCTTCGGAGTCTGTACACACCCCCAGTGAGCGCATGTACCTACTGAGTGCGAGTGATTGCCCGCTAGGCTGATACTGAGTGACTGTGAGGTTGCCCGCTGGGCTGATACTGAGTGACTGTGAGGTTGCCCGCAGGGCTGATACTGAGTGATGGTGAGGTGCTGAGGGAAATGTTATGAGAGATGATTATGGCCCGAGGGGCAAATTTATGATGATAATTTACTGAGGTTTTGACTATGATTCACTTCATTTTCAAACCGATTTTTACTGAGCGTTTTACTGAGAAATATTAGAAGATATACTTGTTTCAAAGGATTTTTTTGGAAATTGGTTTTCGAACTTATGTATATTGTATTGAGACATGATGTTTTACTGTTTGTGGATTGGTGTTTTGTGCTGTGTATTTCATATACTTCAGACTGTGATTTATTTTCATTACTACTGAGTTGGCGTACTCATCATTACTCTTTGCACCCCTGTGTACAGATCCAGGTACTAGTGCAGAGCAGTAGCCATCTTTGTTCGTTAGCAGCAGCTTTACGGGATTTCGAGGTAGCTGTCCAGCATCCGCAACTTCTCCATTTCCCTTCCTTTATTAGTATTAGTATTTATTTCATAGACATTGTTTAAGACATTAGCAGAGTTAGTTTTATTTATTAGATGCTCGTGACCATGTTGACTCCAGTCTTGGGAAGGTTTGCTTAGACTGTTAGATTATCATGGGGACGTAAATACTTAAAGAAATTATTTTATACTTTGTTTGCTGTTCGTTATTGATCTGTGAAATATTATAATATAACGAATAGGTAGTTATGTGATGGTTGGATAGCCTAGTTCCACGATAGGCGCCATCACGACCTGTTAGGATTTGGGGTCGTGACAAGTTGGTATCAGTGCTCTAGGTTGCATAGGACTCAACGGTCATGAGTAGGTTCAGTAGAGTCTTGCGGATCGTTACGGAGACGTCTGTACTTATCTTCGAGAGGCTGCAGAACTATTAGGAAAAATCTCAATTTCTTGAACTCTTTCGTGCCAATCTATCAGTTCTTGAAACCTAAACTCATATTGTTTCATTCTCTCACAGATGGTGAGGACACGCAAATACCGATCAGGGTGACCAGACACCAGCCAGACCCACAAGAAAAGAGGACGTGGTGGAGTTAGGGGACCAGCCCGTGCAGCAGTCGGGGCAGTACCACAGGATCCCTCTATCATTCAGGACCAGGTTCCCGCCAAGGGTGCTCCAGCGGGACAGGATCAGGCACCGACAATGCCTATTGTTATTCCGAGTCTTTAGGAGACTCTTGCTCAGATATTGACAGTGTGCACCAGTTTAGATGAGGCAGTTGCTATGTCTACTACTGCAACTGTAGCTCAGGCCGGGGGAGGCATTCAGACTCCAGCTGCCTGGACACCTGAGCAGGTTGTACAGGGTATTCAGGTACCGGGGGTAGTCCCAGCCCGACCGATTGCCCCAGTTCAGGACTATGTAGTCCCAGCTATGCCCGAGGATGAGCAGTGTAGGCTGGAGAGGTTTAGTAGACTTCAGCCTCCGACGTTCAGCGGCACAGATGGTGAGAATTCCCAAGGTTTTCTCAATAAATGCTAGAGGATACTATGTACTACGGGTATTTTGGAGACCAGTGGGGTCTCATTTGCTACATTTCAGTTTACTGGAGCTTCTTTCACTTGGTGGGAGTCATTCGAGAGGCGTAGGCCGGTTGGTTCAGCACCTCTCACCTGGCAGCAGTTCTCCGTGATCGTTTTGGAGAAGTATGTTCCTCAGTTCCACAGAGAGGAGCAACGCAGGCAGTTTGAGTAGCTGCGCCAGGGAGAGTTGTCAGTCTCTCAGTATGAGATGAGGTTTTCCGAGTTGGCTAGACATGCTTATGATTTAGTCCCTACTGACAAGGAGAGGATCAGGAGATTTGTAGATGGTCTCACGTATCAACTTTAGATTTTGATGACCAGAGAGAGAGTGTATGGAGCCACATTTGAGCAGGTTGTTGACATAGCTCGGGACATTGAGTCGGTTCGTAGGCAGGAGCGTGAGGAGAGGGAGGCTAAGAGGCCTTGGGGATCAGGTAGCTTCAGCGGTGCCCCTTTTAGAGGGCAGTTTCAGCACAACAGAGGTTGTTATTTTAGACCTCCATAGCTTGTTCGCCCAACTTATAGAGCATGTACCTAGCAGGGCGATTTCTTATTTAAAGGCTCAACATATGGTTGAGAAAGGGTGTGAATCTTATCTTGCTTTTGTGAGGGATTTTAGTAGTGAGACTCCTTCTGTTGATTCTGTTCCTGTAGTCCATGACTTTCCGGATGTATTCCCGGTAGACCTGCCAGGCATGCCACCTTACAGGGATATTGACTTTGGTATCGACTTGGTGCCTGACACCCAACCTATCTCTATTCGACCTTACCGTATGGCACCAGCGGAGTTGAAAGAATTGAAAGAACAACTTCAGGAACTCTTAGATAAGGGGTTTATTCGGCCTAGTGTGTCATATTGGGGTGCACCGGTGTTGTTTGTGAAAAATAAAGATGGCTCCATGCGTATGTATATTGATTATAGACAGTTGAATAAGGTTACGGTGAAGAATCAATATCCTTTGCCCCGTATTGACGACTTGTTTGACCAGCTGTAGGGAGCTAGAGTGTTCTCCAAGATTGATTTGAGATCTTGGTATTATCAATTGAAGATTCGGTCATTTGGGCTGCTTTCAAGACCAGATATGGTCATTATGAGTTTCTGGTTCTATCATTTGGGCTGACCAATGCCCCATCCGCGTTCATGCAATTTATGAACAATGTGTTTCAGCCTTACCTTGATTCTTTTGTCATTGTGTTCATTGATGACATCCTGGTTTATTCTCGTAGCCAGAAGGAGCATGCTCAGCATTTGAGAGTTGTGTTACAAAGGTTGAGGGAGGAGAAACTTTATGCAAAATTCTCCAAGTGTGAGTTTTGGCTTGGTTCAGTAGCTTTCTTGGGGAACGTGGTGTGTAGTAAGGGTATTCAGGTTGATCCAAAGACGATTGAGGCGATGCAGAGTTGGCCCAGGCCGTCCTCAGCTACAGAGATCAGGAGTTTCCTTGGTTTGGCGGGATATTACCATCGCTTTGTGGAGGGATTCTCTTATATTGCCTCACCATTGACCAGATTGACCCAGAAGGGTGCTCCATTCAGATGGTCCGATGAGTGTGAGGAGAGCTTTCAGAAGCTCAAGTCAGCATTGACCACAGCTCTGGTACTAGTTTTGCCTACTGGTTCGGGTTCTTATACAATATATTGTGACACTTCTAGAGTTGGTTTGGGAGCAGTATTGATGCAAGACAGAAGGGTGATTATCTACGCGTTGAGACAGTTGAAGGTGCACAGGAAGAATTATCCAGTGCACGATCTTGAGTTAGCTGCCATTGTCCATGCCTTAAAAATTTGGCGGCATTACTTGTATGGGGTGCAGTGTGAGATTTTCACTGATCATCGTAGCTTGTAGTATATGCTGAGGCAGAAAGACTTGAATTTGCGTTAGATGAGGTGGTTAGAACTTCTCAAGGACTATGACTTAACTATTTTGTATCATCCGGGGAAGGACAATGTAGTGGCCGATGCCTTGAGTCACAGAGTCGAGAGTTTGGGGAGTCTAGCTTACCTTCCAACAGCAGAGCAACCTTTAGCACTTGATGTTCAGGCTTTAGTGGGTCAGTTGGTGAGATTTGATTTGTCAGACCCTCCGCAGGTATTATCTAGCATGGCTTCTTGGTCTTATCTTCATGATCAGATTAGAGCTCGGCAGTATGATGATCCGCATTTGTTAGTACTTCAGGATAGGGTCCGTCGGGATGATGCCAGATATGTAACTATTGGTGATGACAGTGTTATGAGGATGCAGGGCCGTATTTGCGTGCCCAATGTGGATGGTCTTCGAGAGTTGATATTAGCAGAGGCCCACAGCTTGGGGTATTCCATCTATCCGGGTGCCGCGAAGATGTATCAGGATTTGAGACAGCAGTATAGGTGGAGGCAGATGGCGAGAGATATTGTTGAGTATGTAGCACAGTGTCTCAACTGCCAGCAAATTAAGTATGAGCACCAGAGACCAGGTGGATTACTTCAGAGGTTAGCTATTCTGGAGTGGAAGTGGGAGAGAATCACTATGGACTTTGTAGTTGGGCTTCCATGGAATTCGAAGGGTTTTAATGCTATTTGGGTAATTGTGGATAGATTGACCAAGTCCGCTGTCACGACCCCAAATCCTAACAGGCCGTGATGGCGCCTATCGTGGAACTAGGCTAGCCAACCATCACATAACTACTCGGTTGTTCCATTATAATAATTCAAATATCGATAATAGCAGCAAACAAAGTATAGAAAATATTTTCTTTAAGTCTTTACGCCCCAATAATTATCTAACAATATAATCAAACCTCCCAAGACCGGAGTCAACATGGTCACGAGTATCTAAGAAATAAAACTAACCCTACTAATGTCTTAAATAAAGTCTAGGAATGAAATGCTAAAACTAAATAAGGAAGGGAAATGGAGAAGCTGTGGACGCTGGACAGCTATCTCGAAATCCCATAAAGTTGACGAACAAAAACAACTACTACTCCAAATCGGTACCTGGATCTGTGCACAGAGGCACAAGGATTAATGATGAATACGCCAACTCAGTAGTAATGAAAATAAATCACAGTCTGAAAAATACGAAACACACAACACAAATACACCAATTCACAAAAACAGTAAAACACCAAGTCACCACAAAGTATTCATAAAATACATAAGGTCGAAAACCGATTTCCAGAAATCTTTTGAAACAAGTATAATTTCAATATATATATGTAAAACTCTCAGTAAAAATCAGTTTGAAAAACGAAGTGAATCATAGTTCAAAAACTCTGTAAGATCATCATAAATCTGCCCCTCGGACCATAATTCATTTTTTTCTCATAACAATATCCCATCAGGCAACCTCACAATCACTCAGTATCAGACCATCAAGCAACCTCGCAATCACTCAGTACCTGCCCATCAGGCAACCTCACAATCACTCAGTATCAGCCCCGCGGGCATCACTCGCACTCAATAGGTACCTGCGCTCACTGGGGGTGTATACAGACTCTGGAGGGGCTCCTACAGCCCAAGCGCTATAAACAAGCCACATCATGGCATAAATCAATAACAATATTGGCCTTCGGCCTCTCTCATATCATAACATCCTCGCAATATTGGCCCGCAACCTCACTCAGTCAGACAGTCTCAACATGCCCCTCAGGCCATAAATATACCGGGTTCTCGACCTAAAACAGTGTTTCATTTTTCAATAAATAATATCAAAATACTCTGAGTGTCAAAACAATTATCAAAAAAAGACTGAGTCAAAATCATAACATATCAAGCGAGGAAAATGGTGAAAACAGCCCCAAGGGGTAAACAGATCGGCACTAGGCCCCAAGCATGGCTTACAACCCAAAATCATATCAAAATATACTAATACTATTAAGCATAGGCTTAAAAATCGGTTTCGTAACTCAATAGTTGCCTAAACAGGGATATATTTCCAAAGTTCCAATCTTTTCATTCCAAAATCCGTGGAAGGATGCAAGGTCCGGGGTTTCATACCCTCAGGACAAGATTTAAAGACATTACTTACCTCAAACTAGCCTGAAAAGCTACTCTGCAACCCGCTTGCCTCTAGAATTGACTTCCAAGCACCCCAAATCTATAAAGATCAGACTTTATCATCAAAGTATGCTTAAGAAATGAATTCCAATTAAAAAATACAAGTTTTAGCTCAAAACACGAAACTTGCTAAAACCCAACCCCCGGGGCCGCGTCTCGGAACTCAAAATTTTTTATACCAATATGTTCTTCATCATCTCACGAGTCTGTACATATAAAGAACGCTAAATTCGGAGTTCGTTTTCCCCCTCAAATCGATCCCTAAAGGTCTCATAATCTTAAGCCCTAACCCCCTCTTTTTCTACTGATTTTCATGAATTAAACACTGGGATTATGTTCCTTAATCACCTAATATCGACTTTTAAGGTCCAAAATACTTACCTCTATGAAGAACACTGATTTCCTCTCTTCAAAATCGCCTCAAAAGCTTCTTCCCGTTCAAAAATGGTGTAAAAAGGGTTAATGGTCGCGAAGGGTTTATATAGATCTTCGAGACAAAATACGACACTGATGCTATCGATGTGGGACTATGCAATTGTCTCCTAAATCGAGTCAATACGAATTTCCATTCCCGGTAAAAAATTGGACTAGCAAAGACGGTGCATAGTTTTCCAATCCTATTTGGAGATGGACAAGTTATTCATCCAATCCATCGAAGTAGTTTAATTCTAGTAGGATTTGTGAAGAGTCCAAGTGAAATACAAAGGAATCTTCATTATGGATTGTAGGCTTATCTTTACAGAAGTCCATCTTACAATTCATTATGGATGGACTACAAATCGTCATTGTAGTCCATTTTATACAAGGTGACCTTCTGAGAGTTCCAGTCTTTTTTTTAAAGTTTCACTGCCGACCGGAAATCGCCAAAAACTAACTTTCGCCAATTCAAGCCTAATTCTATATCGGACATCACAAAAATATTCTGAACACACTCTTAAGTCCCAAATCACCTAACGAAGCTATTCGAGCCATAAAATTCGCATTTCGAGGTCGTTTACCAATAATTCAACTCTTAGTTGACTTTTTCAACCATAAGTCTATTGTTTTTAAAGACTAAGTGATTAAATTCTCATTATAATCATTCCGATTCCGAGCTTACCAACTATAACACATCAATAACAGTATAACCGACCTATGACAAGTCAATAACAGAAATTTTAATGCAGGTTCTACGTAACGACAGACCGGGTCATTACATTCTCCCCCTCTTAAACAAACGTTCATCCTCGAGTGGGTCTAGGAACATACCTGGAGTCTCAAACAAGTGAGGATATTTTCTCTACATCTCCCGCTCGGTCTCCCAGGTAGCCTCCTCCACTAGCTGACCTCTCCACTGTACTTTCACTGAAGTTATATCCTTGGACCTCAACTTTCTGACCTTGTGAGCCAAAATTGCCACTGGCTCTACCTCATATGACATATCCCCCTCGAGCTGAACTGTGCTGAAGTCTAACACATGAGACGGGTCACCAACATACTTCCTGAGCATCGACACATGAAATACCGGATGAACACTCGATAGGCTGGGTGGCAAGGCAAGTCTGTAAACCACCTCTCCAACCTTCTAAAGTACCTCAAAAGGACCAATAAACCGAGGACTCATCTTTCCTCTCTTTCCGAACCTCATAACACCCTTCATGGGTGATACCTTCAACAGTACCTTATCACCTTCCATAAATGACACATCTCGGACCTTCCGGTCCGCATAACTCTTCTGCCTAGACTGCACCGTGCAAAGTCGCTCCTGAATCAACTTCACCTTCTCCAACACATCTTGAATCAAATATGTGCCCAGTAACTTAGCCTCACCGGGATTGAACCAACCAACCGGAGATCTACACCTCCTACCATATGAAGCCTCATACGGGGCCATCTGAATACTGGACCGGTAGCTATTATTATATGCAAACTCCGCTAGTGGCAGAAACGGATTCCATGAACCACCAAAACCAATCACACAAGTACGTAACATATCCTCCAAAATCTGAATAGTCCGTTCCGACTGCCCGTTGGTTTGAGGATGAAATGCAGTGCTCAACTCTACATTAGTACCCATACCTCTTTGTACGGCCCTCCAAAACTGAGATGTGAACTGAGTGCCTTTGTCAGAAATGATAGAAACCGGAACTCCATGTAATCGGACAATCTCCTTAATGTAAATACCAGCTAACTGCTATGAAGTATAAGTAGTGTTGACAAGAATGAAGTGAGCGGACTTGGTCAATCTATCCACAATGACCCAAATAGCATCAAAACCCTTCGAAGTCCGTGGAAGCCCAACTACAAAGTCCATATTGATCTGCTCCCACTTCTACTCCGGAATATCTATCCTCTGAAGTAATCCACCTGGTCTCTAGTGCTCATAGTTGACCTGCTGGCAGTTGAGACACCGTGCTACATACTCAACATTATCTCTCTTCATCCGCCTCCACCAATACTGGTGTCTCAAATCCTGATACATCTTCGCGACACCCGGATGGATGGAATACCGCGAGCTGTGGGCCTCTGCTAATATCAACTCTCGAAGACCATCCACATTGGGCACGCAAATACGGCCCTGCATCCTCATAACACCGTCATTACCAATAGTCACATCCCTGGCATCATCCCGACAGACCCTATCCTGAAGTACTAACAAATGCGGATCATCATACTACCGAGCTCTAATCTTATCATAAAGAGAAGACCGGGAAGCCATGCTAGCTAATACCCGCGGAGGGTCTGACAAATCCAATCTCACCAACTGACCCGCTAAAGCCTGAACGTCATGTGCTAAAGGTCGCTCTGCTGCTGAAGGTATGCTAGACTCTCCAAACTCTCGGCTCTACGACTCAGGCATCGACCACTACATTGGCCTTTCCCGGGTGATACAAAATAGTAAGATCATAATCCTTGAGAAGCTCTAACCATCTGCTCTGACACAAATTCAAGTCCTTCTGCCTCAGCAGATACTGAAAACTATGATGGTCAGTGAAGATCTCACACTGCACCCCATACAAGTAATGACACCAAATCTTTAAGGCATGAACAATGGCAGCTAACTCAAGATCGTACACTGGATAGTTCTTCTGATGCACCTTCAACTGTCTAGACGCGTAGGCAATCACCCTACCATCCTGCATCAATACCGCTCCGAAACCAACTTTAGAAGCATCACAATAGACTATATAAGAACCCGAACTCGTAGGCAAAACCAAAACCGGAGCTGTGGTCAATGTTGACTTGAGCTTCTGAAAGCTCTCCTCACACTCATCGGACCATCTGAATGGAGCACCCTTCTGGGTCAATCTAGTCAGAGGTGAAGCAATAAAAGAGAATCCTTCCAAAAAGCAACGGTAATAACCCGCCAAACCAAGGAAACTCTGAATCTCTATAGCTGAATACGGTCTGGGACAACTCTGCACCACCTCAATCTTCTTCGGATCAGCCTGAATACCCTCACTAAACACCACGTGCCCCAAGAAAGCTACTGATCCCAGCCAAAACTCACACTTGGAGAATTTTGCATAAAGTTTCTCCTCTCTCAATCTTTGCAACACAATCCTCAAGTGCTGAGCATGCTCTTCCTGGATACGGGAATAAACCAGGATGTCATCAATGAACACAATGACAAACGAATCAAGGTAAGGCTGGAACACACTATTCATCAATTGCATGAACGCGGCTGGTGCATTGGTCAGGCCAAATGACATAACCAGAAACTCATAATGACCATATCGGGTCTTGAAAGTTGTCTTCGGGATGTCAGAATCCCGAATCTTCAACTGATGATACCCCGACCTCAAGTCGATCTTGGAGAACACCTTAGCTCCCTGAAGCTGATCAAATAAGTCATCAATACGAGGAAAAGGATAACGGTTCTTTACCATAACCTTATTCAACTGTCTATAATCAATACACATGCCCATTGAACCATCCTTCTTTTTCACAAACAACACCGGCGCACCCCAAGGCGACACATTAAGCCGAATGAACCCTTTATCTAAGAGTTCTTGAAGCTGCTCCTTCAATTTTTTCAACTCTGCTGGTGACATGAGGTAAAGTGGAATAGAGATAGGCTGAGTGTCTGGCACCAGGTCAATACCAAAATCAATGTCCTGTCAGGTGGCATGCCTGGCAGGTCTGCGGGAAATACGTCCGAAAAATCACAGACCACATGAACAGAATCAACAAAAGGTGTCTCACTACTAAAGTCCCTCACAAAATCAAGATAAGACTCACGGGGCATATTTAGAAAGTGGGCGCAATAAGATGAAACATACGAGTACGTGGAACCAGTGTCAAATAAAGCCAAAGCATTACTGTGGCAGACTGAGATAGTACATGTAATCACCGCATCTGACGCCATAGCATCAGGCCTAACCAGAAGTGAATAAATACGTGGCTGGCCTCCACTTGCTCGACCTCCCCCTCTAGGGCGGCCTCTAGCTGCTTGACCACCTCCCCTGGCTGCCTGGGTAGGTGGTGAAGTGACTGGGGCTGAAGTCGAGGGATGAACCCTCTGCTGAGAAAAACTACTAGGACGACGGGGACACTACCTCCACTCATGTTGAACTCTCCACACTCATAACAACCACCTGAAGCTGGAGAGGAAAACTAACGAGAACCCCTACCACCCTGATAACCACCAGACGAACCATGCACAGAAGAACCCTGATAAGATGATGCTCGGGCGGAGCTCTGAGCTGGAAGGGCACTAAAAGATGAACGTCCCTGATGAGGATTGCGAGGACCCTGCCCCGAAGATACACCACTGTAAGCTGGGCGAACTAGCTGTGGAGGTCTAAATGGATGACCTCTATTGTGCTGAAACTGCCCTCTAGAAGGGGCACCAGTGAAACTACCTGATCCCCGAGGCCCCTTAGCCTCCCTCTCCTCACGCTCCTACCTATGAATCGACTCAATGTCCCGAGCTATGTCAACAACCTGCTCAAATGTGGCTCCAGACACTCTCTCTCTGGTCATCAAAATCCGAAGTTGATACGTGAGACCATCCACAAATCTCCTAATATGCTCCCTATCAGTAGGGACAATCTCAGAAGCATGTCTAGCCAACTCAGAAAACCTCATCTCGTACTGGGTGACTGATAACTCTCCCTGGCGCAGCTACTCAAACTGCCTGCGTTGCTCCTCTCTGTAGGACTGAGGAACATACTTCTCCAAAAAGATCGCGGAGAACTGCTGCCAGGTGAGAGGTGCTGAACCAACCGGCCTACGCCTCTCGAATGACTCCCACCAAGTAAAAGCAGCACCAACAAACTGATAAGTAGCAAATGAAACTCCGCTGGTCTCCAAAATACCCATAGTACGGAGCATCCTCTAACATTTATCCAGAAAACCTTGGGTATCCTCTCCCTCTATACCGCTGAAAGTTGGAGGCTGAAGTCTGCTGAATCTCTACAACCTTTGCTGCTCATCCTCTGGCATATCGGGGACCACATAATCCTGTACCGGAGCAACCGGCTGAGCTGGGGCTGCTCCCGGTGCTTGAATACCCCGTACAACCTGCTCAGGTGTCCGGGCAGCTAGAGTCTAATTGCCTCCCCCGGCCTGAGCTGCAGTGGTAGTAGTAGACATAGCGACTGCCTGAGCCAAACTAGTACACACCGTCAATATCTGCGCTAGGGTTTCCTGAAGACCCGGAATAATAATAGGCACTGCCGGTGCCTGAGCCTGTCCCGCTGGAGATACACCAATTCACAAAAATAGTAAAACACCAAGTCACCACAAAGTATTCATAAAATACATAAGTTCGCAAACCAATTTCTACAAATCCTTTGAAACAAGTATAGTTTCAATATATATATATATATATATATATATATATATGTAAAACTCTCAGTAAAAATCAGTTTGAAAAACGAAGTGAATCATAGTTCAAAAACTCAGTAAGATCATCATAAATCTGCCCCTCGGGCCATAATTCATTTTCTCATAACAATAGCCCATCAGGCAACCTCACAATCACTCAGTATAAGCCCATTAGGCAACCTCAAAATCACTCAGTATTAGCCCATCAGGCAACCTCACAATCACTCAGTATCAGCCCCGTGGGCATCACTCGCACTCAATAGGTACCTACGCTCACTAGGGGTTTGTACAGACTCNTTGCACTCGGGCCATAATTCATTTTTTTCTCATAACAATAGCCCATCAGGCAACCTCACAATCACTCAAAATCAGCCCATCAGGCAACCTCACAATCACTCAGTATCAGCCCCGCGGGCATCACTCACATTCAATAGGTACCTCGCTCACTGGGGGTGTGTACAGACTCCGGAGGGGCTCCAATAGCCGAAGCAATATAAACATACCACATCATGACATAAATCAATCACAATATTGGCCCTTAGCCTCTCTCATATCATAACATCCTCACAATATTGGCCCGCAGCCTCACTTAGTTAGACACTCTCAACATGCCCCTCAGGCCATAAATATACCCGGTTCTCGACCCAAAATAGTGTTTCATTTTTCAATAAATAATATCAAAATACTCTGAGTGTCAAAACAATTATCAAGAAAAGCCTGAGTGAAAATCATAACATATCAAGTGAGGAAAATAGTGAAAACAGCCCCCAAAGGGTAAACAGATCGGCACTAGGCCCCAAACATGGCTTACAGCCCAAAAGCATATCAAAATTTACTAATACTATTAAGCATAGGCTTAAAAATTGGTTTCGCAACTCAATAGTTTCCTAAACAGGGATATATTTCCAAAGTTCCAATCTTTTCATTCAAAAATCCGTGAAAGGATGTAAGGTCCGGGGTTTCATACCCTCAGGACAGGATTTAAAGACATTACTTACCTCAAACTAGCTCGAAAAGCTACTCTGCAACCCGCTTGACTCTAGAATCGACTTCCGAGTGCCCCAAATCTATAAAGATAAGATCTTTATCATCACAGTATGCTTAAGGAATGAATTCCAATTGAGTAATACAAGTTTTAGCTTAAAATCCGAAATTTGCTAAAACCCGACCCATGGTCCCGCATCTCGGAACTCAGAAGTTTTAATACCAAAATGTTTTTCATCATCTCACGAGTCCGTACATATAAAGAACGCTAAAATCGGAGTTCGTTTGACCCCTCAAATCGAATCTAAAGGTCTCATAATCTCAAGCCCTGACCCCCTCTTTTTCTGCTGATTTTCATGAATTAATCACTGGGATTATGTTCCTTAATCACCTAATATCGAGTTTTAAGGTCCAAAATACTTACCTCTATGAAGAACACTAATTTTCTCTCTTCCAAATCGCCTCAAAAGCTTCTTCCCGTTAAAAAATAGTGTAAAAAGGGTTAATGGTCGCGGAGGGTTTATTTAGATCTTCGAGACAAAATACTACATTGATGCTATCGATATGGGACTGTGCAATTGTATCCTAAATCGAGTCAATGTGTATTTCCATTCCTGGTAAAAAGTTGGACTAGCAAAGACGGTGCATAGTTTTCCAATCCCATTTAGAGATGGACAAGTTATTCATCCAATCCATCGAAGCAGTTTAATTCTAGTAGGATTTGTGAAGAGTCCAAGTGAAATACAAAGGAATCTTCATTATAGATTGTAGGCTTATATTTACAGAAGTCCATCTTACAATTCATTATGAATGGACTACAAATCGTCATTGTAGTCCATTTTATACAAGGTGACCTTCTGAGAGTTCCAGTCTTTTTTTTTTTTTAAGTTTCACTGCCGACCGGAAATCGCCAAAAACTAACTTTCGCCAATTCAAGCCTAATTCTACACCGGATATCTCAAAAATATTCTGAACACACTCCTAAGTACCAAATCACCTAACAAATCTATTCGAGCCATAAAATCCGCATTCCGAGGTCGTTTACCACTAAGTCAACTCTTAGTTGAATTTTCAACCATAAGGCTATTTTTTTGAAAACTAAGTGATTAAATTCTCATTATAATCATTTCGATTCCGAGCCTACCAACTCTAACACATCAATAACAATATAACCAACATATGACAAGTCAATAACATAAATTTTAATGCAGGTTCTACGTAACGACAGACCGGGTCGTTGCATTCGCGCACTTTATTCCTGTTGGTACTACTTATACTTTAGAGCGGTTTGCGGGTATTTACATCAGGGAGATTGTCCGATTGCATGGGGTTCCAGTTTCCATCATTTCTGACAGAGGTACTCAGTTCACATCTTAGTTTTGAAAGGCCGTGCAGAAAGGTATGGGTACTTAGGTAGAGTTGAGCACTGCGTTTCATCCCCAGATGGCCCCATATGAGGCTTTATATGGTGGGAGGTGTAGATCTCCGGTTGGTTGGTTCGATCCCGGTGAGGCTAAGTTATTGGGCACAAATTTGATTCAGGATGCGTTGGAGAAGGTGAAGTTGATTCAGGAGCAACTTCTCATGGCGCAATCTAGGTAGAAGAGTTATGCGTACCGGAAGGTCCGGGATGTGTCATTTATGGAAGGTGATAAGGTACTGCTGAAGGTATCACCCATGAAGGGTGTTATGAGGTTCGGAAAGAGAGGAAAGCTGAGTCCTCGGTTTATTAGTCCTTTTGAGGTACTTCAGAAGGTTGGAGAGGTGGCTTATAGACTTGCCTTGCCACCCAGCCTATCGAGTGTTCATCTGGTATTTCATGTGTCGATGCTCAGGAAATATGTTGGTAACCCGTCTCATGTGTTAGATTTTAGCACAGTTCAACTCGAGGATGATATGTCATATGAGGGCGAGCCAATAACAATTTTGGCTCGCGAGGTCAGAAAGTTGAGGTCCAAGGATATAACTTCAGTGAAGGTACAATGGAGAGGTCAGCTAGTGGAGGAGGATCCTTGGGAGACTGAGCGGGAGATGCAGAGCAAATATCCTCACTTGTTTGAGACTCCAGGTATGTTTCTAGACCCGTTCGAGGACGAACATTTGTTTAAGAGAGGGAGAATGTAACGACCCAGTCTGTCGTTACGTAGAACCTGCATTATAATTATTGTTAGTGCCTTGTCATAGGTTGGTTATACTATTTATGATGTGTTAGATTTGGTAGGCTTGGAATCGAAATGGTTGTAGTGAGAGTTTAGTCATTTAGTCTCTAAAAATAGCCTTAAAGTGGGAAAAAGTCAACTGAGAGTTGACTTATTGGTAAATGACCTCGGAATGCGGATTTTATGGCTTATATAACTTCGTTAGGTGATTTGGGACTTAGGAGTGTGTTCGGAATATTTTTGTGATGTCCGGTGTAGAATTAGGCTTGAATTGGCGAAAGTTATGGCGATTTCTGGTCGGCAGTGGAAAAGAGGCTATCGGGGTCGGAATGGAATTCTGGAAGTTGGAACAGGTTCGTAATGTCATTGTGGATATGTCTGCAAACTTTCAGGTCAATCGGAGTTGTTTTGGATAGTTTCGGCATCGTTGGTGGATTTTAGAAATTTCAAAGTTCTTAGGCTTGAATCCGATGTGATTTTGGTGTCTTGATGTTAGTTTAGGTGTTCCGAGGGTGAAACTAAGTTTGAACGATCATATGTGATGTGTTAGTATGTTTGGTTGGGGTCCCGAGGGGCTTGAGATTGAATTCAGGTGGTTAACGGGCATTTTTTCCTTAGGCAAATCTGTTGTTTTGCTGGTGTAAGTGCAGCAGCACATTGTTCACTGCGATCGAGAGAAATGGTCCGCGATCGCGTAGAGTAACCTGGATCCCGGTCATTTTTGTATATCGCGATCGTGGGGGAAGGTGTGCGATCGTGAAGGTATGTGGCGTTAGTCAGTGCGATCGCGTGTGCATTGGTGCGATCCCGTAGAGTTAGCCAGGCCCGTGGGGAGCGGGGTCAGTTGTTCTTCCCGATCGCGTGAGCCGAGCTGTGATTACATGGGTTGAGGTTCTACTGAACCGCGTATCGCGTGGGCTTTGTTGCGATTGCGGATAGTATTTTTGGGCAGCTGAAGATTTGTGAATCACGATCGCGATGAATAATTACCTGGGCAAATAAACCCTCCGCGACCATTAGACCTTTTAACACCATTTTTGTACGGAAAGAGAGCTTTTGAGGTGATTTTGAAGAAAGGAAATCATCGTTCTTCATTGAGGTAAGGATTTTGGACCCTAAAAATCTATTATAGGTGATTAAGTAAAAAGTGTACCAGTGTTTAATTCATGAAAATCAGTAGAAAAAGGTGGAGTTAGGTCTTGAGATTATGAGACCTTTAGGAGATGATTTGAGGGGTCAAACGAACTCCCATTTTAACGTTCTTTATATGTACGAACTCGTGAGATGATGAAGAACATTTTGGTATAAAATTTTTCGAGTTCCAAGACGCGTGCCTGGGGGTCGGGTTTTAGCAAATTTTGGGTTTTGTGCTAGAATTGGAATTTTTCAATAGGGATTCATTCCTTAAACATAATTTGATGATAAAAATCTGAAATTGGTAGATTTGGAGCACTCGGAAGTTGATACGAGAGGCAAGCGGGTCGTAGAGTAGCTTTTCGGGCTAGTTTGAGGTAAGTAATGTCTTTAAATCCTGTCCTGAGGGTATGAATTCTCGGACTTTACATCCTTTCACGGATTTGGAATGCAAAGATTCGGAAATTTGGAAATTTATTCCTTTTTAGGCAACTATTGAGTTGCAAAACCGATTTAAATGTCTATGCTTAATAGTATTGATATATTTTGATATGATTTGGGCCGTAAGCCATGTTTGGGGCCTATGGCCAATCTGTTTACCCCTTGGGGACTGTTTTTACTATTTTCCTCACTTGATGTGTTATGATTTTCACTCAGTCTTTTCTTGATGATTGTTTTTGATGTTTTATACGTCAATACCACACAAGAGGGGGGGGGGGGGGGGTTTTG
>MDKH01129730.1:0-35465 GCA_005239495.1 Nicotiana undulata
ACAAAGAGCCTAGGGGACATTTCCCCCTTACAAAGTTTAGAAAGGAGACTCACCTAGACAAGTGCTCCTCTGGTCAACGGACCAATCAACAAGACGCACGAATCCTCCGAATCACCCTCGATGGATCGCAACTAGCCAAAAGCACATAATTATATCAATTTAGGAAGATTCGAGGAGGATTTATTAAGGATTTCCCTTAAAAACACATGCTTGACATACTTGGCAAATTAAATTCCGAGCCTCGGCGTCAGGAAAAAAATATATTTCTTGAAGAAATGCGCTATACGTCGCCTAAGGATCAAGATTAACTCAATTAATCATCCCTCAATGGCCCAAAATCAGAATTCACATTTTCCTCAAAACCCTTTATTCTCCTCAACAATTTCTTATGAATTTCTATGAATTAGGTAGAGGAAATTCTCAAAGAACGGAAGAAATTGATATGCGGAGGGTTACAGAATCACTTACCTGAGTTTCTAGGCCGAAATACCCGTTCTGGAGCTCTTGGGGTCGTCAACAATGGAGGAAATATGATTTTTGGGAAAAGAATTCACGACATGGGCTTTTTAATAGGACTGCCCAGCAGTTTCCGCACCTGCGACCTTTGGATCGCAGGTGCGGACTCGCACCTGCGGAGTAAAGGGTCGCGCCTGCGGAAAAAGGCTTGGGCACTGGGGGATTTCTCGCACCTGCGGACCTTGGATCACAGGTGCAGACTCGCACCTGCGGGAAATTGGCCGCACCTGCGATGGCCTGGGCCCCTGGGGATGGTCGCGCCTGCGGGCTTTTGTCCGCGCCTGCGGAGCCGTGCATGCGGAGAAAAGGATCGCCCCTGCGGCTGGAGCCGCACCTGCGAAGGAAAATCCGCTGGTGCGAACCTCGCGCTTGCGGCTCATGGACCGCGGGTGTGGTCACACCAGTAAATTCCCACCAGCTATAAGTTTTGCTGGTTTTTGACCCGGATCGGGGTCCGGGAGACCCCTGGGCCCACCCGAGCCCTCGACAAATAATATCAACAAGTCCCAAATCACATGACGGACTTGCTCGAGCTCCCAGAACACTAAAAATATCATTCAAACCAAGAATCACTCTCCAAAACCCCTTAGATCAAACTTAGGATTTCAAGAAAATCAAATGGCTCATCAATACGCCGAACGGGTCTATACTGCTCGGAATGACCCCAAATTTTTCGGACAAGTCATAAATGACTATACGAAACTATTGCAAGTTCCGGAATTCCATTCGGACCATGATATCACGAGGTCCAATTCCAGGCTAAATTCCAAATTTTATGAAATCCTGAATTCCGATCCAGGTGCCGAAACACTCCGGGGTCATCAGAAACCCGAGGCGAACACACTCCCAAGTCTGAAATCATCATCCGGAGCTGCTGGAGCTGTCAGAACTCGATTCTGAGGTCGTTTTCTAAAAACGCTGCTCGGAGCCAAAATTAGCCAACTAGGCTAGCCTTCAGGAACAAAGTGTTCCTGAACTGGCCAAATCACTTCCGAATCTCGAACTACCTGCCCACACAATTCATAAGGCACGAGTAGCCGCTATGGAAAGAGTCATTCACGGGAACAGAGTCCCAATACACAAAATGATCGGCTGGGTCGTTACATGAGGTTTGCCTACGTATCTCACATCTGGTGAGAATCAGACCCGCGTAGTTCTGTCAATTTTGACGAAATCGAGAAAACATGATATTAACTTATTTTCATTTTTTAAAATACATTTTCTCTTTCTCCATCTTTCAAAAAATTTGGTAGAGTTTCATGACATTTTCAAGTATCGGGGTTTTCAAAAATCAGATAAATTTTCTATCCTATCTCACTCTTAGTTTTTTTGCTATTTTTCTTTATTCGGTCAACAAACAAGCCCAAATAAAATATTGTACACATAGCAGGTAAGATGCACCAGGATGGTCTTTTATTTTGGTTTCACCTGTCCTAGACGGATCCAATCCCTGTGTTGAGACCCGTAAGTCAAATGCACGTGATGCAAATAATCGTTCTTACTAGGGATCCGGCATGAAGCTATGTTATACTAGGTTTATATCTTTGGGTTTTGTTCTAGACAAGGGTTACACGAGCGGACAGCTCGAGCCGAGGTCGAGGCAGCGTACCGGGAATACAGAAGCTTCACCGGCTTTGCAACTTGTCCGTACCTCGTTCTAAAATTTGGATGACTCTAACAGAAAAGAAGTCACACGAAGTGCACACTTCCCAGATGATTTAGAAGACTCAGAGAGAAGAAGGGTTTCAGCACAGTTTTATACGCAGTTCAGATAATATCAAAGCGGTAAATGCGATAATTAGCACATTAGGTTTAAACACGTAAACTCAGATAATGAAAGCCAAAATATAACATTAATATAAGCTCGAATTCTTGAACCCTGAACCAGAGATTCTGAGTTTGTTCCCCAGTGGAGTCGCCAGAGCTGTCACACCTCCTTTTTTCACTACCCCCGGATTGATGAAGGATAATAAGGGAGTTTTTCCAATTAAAGTGACATTATTCGATTTCGGGATTTATTTATTATTTCAGAGTCGCCACCCGGATTTTTGATGATGCTTATGGACATAATTAATAATATTTTATTATTATTAAGAAAGTTTCGCCTAAGGTCGCGCGAACGCATGCCTTGATTTTAATTTTGAAAATCATAACTATGTCACGCGAACGTGTACATAATAACAATTTTAACACAAGAAATTAACCAATTTGTATAATGGATATATTAATTGAGACGTTTCAAATTCCAAATTATCTGAACAAGGCAAAAACAAAAAGGGAAATACCAGGTCTATATATATAGAAACATAAATTGTCACTGTTTTATTATTTATAACTATGTAATCATGATAAATTACCATCACATTATTACACCATCATCATGCAGAATTCAACAAATAAGTGGAGATCTTAAGAAATTATAAGATTATAAGACAATAACATTTGACATTATGCATCAAAACAAAAGAAAAGCCGGTGTAAAATTTCATACAAAACAAAACTAAAAAAAAGAAAAATAGAAAATCGGTACCAAAGTGGAATTGCCAAACTCTGCCACTTAATTTTTCAACTCCAGTAGTCTTTTTCTCAAAGAGTCCAAGTTATACATAATCATACCCAAGTTAATTTCTACTTCTTTGACATATTTTCCATGAGGAATTTTAAACAGCAACCAAGGTAGACACCAACAGTTAGACGCGATTTCGAGCCGGAAAGAGGAGTCCAATCATCAATAAATTTAACAAAATACAAAAGAGTTTTCTGAGTTTACCTCTTAGTAAACAAAATTGCAACATAAACAAATTCCAGTATAGGACAGCAGCGGACAATAACAAATGTCAACAAAATTCGAGATTCAACAGCTTATATAGATCTAGGGAGGAGGAGTTCAAACTTTGAAACTTCTGCAATCAATTCCCCTTCAAATATTTTCCGAAACCCACTTTTTCCTTTTTATTTTTAGGGCTTTGTGATTTTAAATCTGGTTTCAAACTTTTTGAATTCCAAACTTATTTTTTTATTATAGTTTTTCTAGTTTATGAGCGTGTGTATTTTAAGAAAATATTTGGGTGAGAGTTGAGAAATGTAGGCAGATTTGAGGGAATGGAGAAGAAGAGGGGTGCAACTGGGTTTCCATGTTGGGAGGGATTAGTGATGAAGATGAAGAGGAGAGAGTAAGATGGAATGCGCCGTTCCTCCCATTTTCATTTAGGTCTCTTTTTTTTCTTTGTACATGATTAGGTCTCTATATAGAGGATATGATTAGGGTTGGAATGTGGGAAATTTGGTTGGGCCTGGAATTTTGGGCCCTGAAATTAGGCCAATTTGAAACAAGGGAAAATTTTATCTTTCAAAAATAGTCATCTTACTACTAATTAAATAAACTAATTGATTAAGCTAATGTACATTTTTTGTGACTTTTATATATTAATCTATCAATTAAAGGATAATTAATTTCTAAAAATGCGAATTAAACCTAAGATTACATGAAATGAAAACAAATGTGATAATTTTTATGATTTTTCTATGATTTTAAACTATTAAACATGCATGAAATGCAACTAAATAAAGAAAAGTTCCTAAAATTCATTAAAAGTTATTTTTTGATTATTTTTAGAAGTAATTTCCATGCGGGGCAAAAATTGGATGTTCACACCATGAAACGGGCTTCTTAGCCCAAACCTTCGTGTCAAAATATCTCGGATCCACCCGTGCATTCGTAAAGTACACAGTGATGGTGTTGGGATGCGGGTAGGAAGTATCAGCTTGCCTTGCGACCGCAAACATGTTGGCCGACATCACAATACTCATATTGATCGGGTACCCGGCCATGATTGAGGCGACTAGATCTGCCCGTAGAATAGGATGGTTTGTTTCATTCTGGAACGGGTCTAATCTGCTGCATACAATAGTCTGCCATCCCCCGCTAAATATGAATCCCTGCTGTGATCCATGGTAGTGGTGGCCCCGGGGCTGCAAGAATCTCAACTAGCCATGGGCGAGCTGCATCTCCCATCGCCAACTTCTCCAAGTACTGTGCAGGCTCAACATCCTCAAACCCCAAGTAGGAGTTCAGTGTGTGATTGTCAAACCGCACCTTCAGATTCCTCACTTTGGTCCCTTTCTTTATGTGCGCCACATTGGTGTAGAACTCCTGGACCAGATACTCCTTTGCGTTTACTAAACTCTAGGTGAACCACATCCACCCATTCTCCTCCCAAAATTATCTCAAGACTTCCGGATTGTACTTGTCAAGGTCTTTCAGTTGGAACTGTCACTCAAGAGTGAGCGATTTCAATGGCCACCACCTATGGAAGCTAATGAAGGCAGCCAGAATGACAAACCAGTCCTCCTAGACTTCTTTCTTCTTTGACCTTTCAAGGCCGACAACTGTAGTATCACCCCTTCGGCCATCATCTGGAATATTATCAATTGTAATCTCGCTGGTGCCTCAAGGACATGTGTAGAGGAGGGCTTAGAAGCCAGACTGACACTCTCCGAACCCTCAGAGGTGCTATGTGAGGAGGAAGGCTCGTCCTAGAGTTAATACCTTCCCTGTGGCTTTGATTGGACAGCCGACTATTGTTGAACCATGTCGCCCTCCGATGCTTCCCTAGATGAGGCATAAGAACTGGATATAGAGGGCTCGGTATTTCTTCCTCGGACGGCTGTAGCCTTCTTGGGGATTATCATTTGGAGGGCGAGGGGTAAAGCACTCTTGCCTTGGCCCCTGGAAGTTTCACCCCTCCCCTTTGAAGTATCTCCTCGGCCTCGAGATCTAACCATTTTCTGTAACAAGAAATAGCAAGTGTCAGTTGTAATTCAAGTGTAAACATATAAGAACACACCAAAGAGATAGTGAAAAACATAGTGTAAAACATGTTTGCAGGGTAGGGGAGTGCGACCCGCACAATTATAAGTGCGGCCGCAAGCAGAACATTGCGTACCACATAATTTGATCCTTCGGCTGCAGAACTAGATCTGATGTCCACACAATTATCAGTGCGAATGTAGAACTGGAATGCGGTCCGCACATTTGCTATCGAGGCCGCATATCAGATTCACCAAAATGTCAACTCTTTGAAGACATAGATTGGGCTTTTTTGCGGCCGCACTCACTTTTCTGCGGCCGTGATAAGACTTTTTCGGTCTGCACAAATTTTCAGTGCGGCCGCAGAATCATGCTTGACCTAAGACCCTAATCTCAACTTCTGCGGACCGCGCAATTTCTTGTGCGTCCGGAGATTTCAGAACAAAACCGATCAAAGATTTTAGGGTTTGCAATTTTTGCACAAATGTGACATGGTTTTAAAATTTGAGCATGATAATCAAGTTACCCATTCCCCATAGAGCAATTATTAGTTGACCTACTCAGTTTAAACCCCACATGGTTGTAAAATTAAAATCTATTGACAAATGGCCTAAAACTACCTAACAAATTATAAACTAAACTAAAAATTGAAACATTGTACGAGTAATTGAAACATACCAGCTATGCAGTAGTGGAAATGAGTGATCACAGATGTTAAATTGTATGTGGAAGATGCTTTCAATATTTTAGATTTTTTAGTCCTCAGAGAGGGAAAAAAATGAACAGAATCTCTACAATTCAAGGGCTGAGTGCGGCCACAAAATTCCTTCTGCAGTCCGCACTCTGTTACCTGGGGATCATAAGCCCTTGCTGGTCTACGGTCCGCGGAATTTGTGGTGCGACCGCAGGTTTTTGTTGCGGACCATAGATTTTGGTGTGCGGTCACACTTTGTCCATTTATCTGACAAACCAAACTTCAAATAGTTTGCATTTTCCCTTTTCAGTTTGTGCAGTCCGCACTGCAATTGTGCGGCTGCGATTCCTTTTTTGCCATACCAATCACAATTGTGCGATCCACACTTTTTCCATACTTAGCCAATTTTCTTGGCACATATCCTGTAAAGTACACTCATCCCTGCAATACACTTCAAATTCAGTTAGTAGATAAAAACACCTATCTACAAAAGAAGAAAAGAAAAAGAAAAAAAAAACCTGGGTTGCCTCCCAAGAAGCGCATGATTTAACGTCGCAACACGATGTAGATTACCATCATTTGAAATGAATAACTCCTACTTTGTGGACATCATCAACCTTTCCCAAATAATGCTTCACCCGGTGACCATTGACTCAGAATTCCTCATCATTTTTGTTCTTCAAGTCCAATGCACCAGAAGATGTCACACCCACAATTTCAAAGGGACCACTCCACTTGGATTTCAGTGTTCCCGAAAACATATTCAACTGTGAGTGGAACAACAAAACAAGATCTCCCACCTTGAACTCCTTGTTACGAATGTATTTGTCATGAAGGTACTTCATTTTCTCTTTGTACAAGGATGAACTTGCACATACATGGTACTAGAACTCATCCAACTCATTCAAATGTGCAACCCGCAAGTTAGCGACTGCATTCCAATCAAGATTCAACTTCTTTAAAGCCCACATGGCTTTGTGCTCAAGTTTTACCAGAAGATGACAAGCTTTTCCAAATACCAACCGGTATAGAGTCATCCCGATAGGAGTTTTGAAAGCAGTCCGATAAGCCCATAGTGCATCATCAAGCGTCTTTGACCAATCCGTCCAGTTAGCATTCACTGTCTTGGACAAGATACTCTTTATCTCCCGATTGGAGACTTCCACTTGAACGCTAGCTTATGGATGATAGGGAGTCGTAACTTTATGAGTGACACCATACTTGCTAAGCAAAGTGTCAAATCCTTGTTGAAAACATGCGACCCTCCATCGTTTATGATAGCCCACGGAGTACTAAATCTTGTAAAAATATTCTTCTTCATGAACGCCACCACACATCTCATTTCATTGTTGGGTAGTGCAATGGCCTCGACCCATTTAGACACATAATCAACCACGACCAAGATGTAGGTTTTTACAAAAGAACTCACAAAAGGACACATAAAGTCAATACCCCACACATCAAAGATATGAAACTCCAAAATGGTAGTGAGAGGCATTCCATTATTCTTCGAGATTCCACCAGCCCGTTGGCATTCATCATAGAATTTCACCATATCACTTGCATATTTGTAAAGAGTGGGATAATAGCACCCACAACTTAGCACTTTGGTCCCCGTTCTTGCTCCGCCATTGTGACCACCATAAGGCGAAGAATGACAAGCCTCAAAAATAATATTTTGCTCTTCATTCGGTACACATCTTCTAATTACCCCAACCGTGCAAAGCCGGAAAGGTATGGCTTGGCCAATAATAATCTTGACAATCCCGTTTGAGCTTCTTCTTTTGATTTGAAGAGAACTCATCCAGGATGATTGCACACACAAGGAAGTTTTCTAGATCCACGAACCATGGCACCTCCTTTATTGAAATAGCCAAAAGTTGTTCGCCGGGGAAGGATTCATTGATTTCAAGGCCATCATGCGGCCTCCCTCCTCCTCCAAACGAGACAAGTGGTCCGCCGTTTGATTTTCTCTCCCTTTTCGATCTTGGATATCAATATCAAACTCTTGCAACAATAGCAACCATCTCATTAACCGAGATTTTGAATCTTTCTTGATCCTAGGATAGCGAAGTGTCGTATGATTCGTACGAACAATAACCTTTGCACCCTTCAAGTATGGGCGGATCTTCTCAATTGCAAACACAATGGTAAGGAGCTCTTTCTCTATAACGGTGTAATTGTCTTGGGCATCATTGATGGTATTACTAGCATAGTAGACCAGATGTAAAATCTTGTTGATGCGTTGCCCCAAAACTTCTCCAACCGCTACATCACTAGCATCACACATGAGCTCAAAAGGAAGACTCCAATTAGGAGCGATGATAATGGGAGTGGTTGTCAACTTGAAATTTAGCAATTCAAAGGCTCTCATGCAATCATAATTGAAGTGAAATTGAGAATCTTTCTCTAAGAGCTTGCACAATGGGTTCACCACTTTTGAAAAATCCTTTATGAAACGCCGGTAGAACCCCGCGTCACCCAAGAAACTTCTCACGCTTTTCACTGAGGTTGGAGGTGGAAGTTTAGAAATCATCTCTATCTTTGCCTTGTCGACCTCTATGCCATTCTTTGAAGTCTTGTGGCCAAGGAAAATGCCCTCCTCGACCATGAAATGGCATTTCTCCCAATTTAGAACAAAGTTTGTTTCTTCACACCTGGCTCGTACTTTATCCAAATTTGCCAAGCAATCATTAAAGGAATCCTCAACTACCGAGAAGTCATCCATGAAGACTTCAAGGTAGATCTCTACCATATCCGTAAAGATCACCATCATACACCTTTGAAAAGTCGCCGGTGCATTGCATAAATGACATCTGTTTGAAAGGGAAAGTGCCATAGGACAAGTGAAGGTTGTTTTCTCTTGATCTTCCGGGGCAATATGGATTTGGTTGTAGCCAGAATATCCATCTAGAACGCAATAGAAAGCACGACCGGCCAACCGATCAAGCATTTGGTCAAGGAAGGGGAGTGGAAAACGGTTATTCCTCGTGACTTTGTTTAGCTTGCGATAGTCCATACACACTCTCCACCTGGTCACCATTCTTGTGGGAATCAACTCGTTCTTGTCATTGGTGACCACTGTCATGCCCTCCTTATTAAGGACACATTTCACCAGAGAGTCCATGAACTGTCAGAAATGGGGTAGACATCCCCAACATCTAACCAGTTGATGATCTCCTTTTTGACCATGTCTTGCATGGCTTCATGAAGTATTCTTTGATGTTCAATGGATGATTTGGAATCTTCCTCCAAGTTAATCTTGTGCATGCAAAATGCTAGGTTTATTCCTCGAATATCTGCCAAATTCCACCCAATAGCTTTCTTCATCTTGTGGAGCACCATCAATGTAGAGTTAGCCTGCACATTAGTCAAACAAGAGGAAAGAATAACCGACAAAGTAGAACAAGGGCCAAGAAGTTTTTACCTAAGATGTGGAGGCAATGGATTCAACTCCAAGATAAGAGGCTCTTCAATTGAAGGCTTCGAGGAGTAGTTTTGCTATTCTCAAGATCCAAGGAAAGTTTTCGGGGTGCATAGTTGTACGAACACATTCCTTGCAAAGAATTCATACATTCCATCATTCCATCCATCTCGTCATCATCAAAGTTGAGCAAGACGACCTCCAACATATCACCCACATTAATTGTGGCACTTGTATCATCAATAATCACATCGGTCACCAAGTCCACGAAAGATCACACTTCATTAATATTCGGTTGCCTCATAGATTGCACACGTGGAATACCACCTTCTCATCACCCACCCGGAAAGAGAATTCTCCGGCTTCCACATCAACAGGAGCCTTCCCCGAAGCAAGGAAATGTCTACCAAGAATAATTGGCACCTCATAGTCCACTTAACAATCAAGAATAACAAAATCTTCCCGGAGAACGAACTTATCAATACGAACCAATACATCTTCAATCACTCCCAATGGTCTCTTCATTGTACGATCAACCATTTCTAATCTCATAGATGTGGGTCTTGGTGGCCTAATTCCCAAGGTCTTGAAAACCGAATAGGGCATCAATTTGATGCTCGCCCTAAGATCACAAAGAGATTTGGAAAACTCAGCACTCCCAATGGAACAAGTGATTGTGAAAGTACCGGGATCTTCCAATTTAGGAGACATCGAATGCGCAATTGCACTCACTTGATGAGTTACTTTGATAGTTTCAAAATTCATCGATCGCTTCTTTGTCACCAAATCCTTCATAAACTTTGCATAACCGGGCATTTGCTCCAAGGCTTCAGCTAATGGCACATTTATTGAGAGACTCTTCATCATGTCAATAAATTTTTTGTATCGATTATCATCATTTTTCTTGGCGATCATTTGAGGATATGGAGGAGGTGGCTTAGGAAATGGTGCCTTAGCCTTTTGCACTACCAGTTCTGATATGTCAATAGCATGATCCCTAGAAGGGTTCTCTTCCTCTTGAGTCTATTCCACATTGTCATCAGTAACAATCTGCACTTCATCATGTGCTTACACCACATTGTTCGAGATCTATTCTTCTTCTACAACTTGCTCATCATCCACAATTTGCCTTTGATTAGAGGTGGGTGCATTCCCACATCTTCCACTTCTTATAGTAACGACCATGGTATGCCCCCGTATTGTTCCACTTCTTGTGCTCTGTTTCACTTGGTAGTGCCCTCTTAGGATGGGAATTTAAAGCTTGAGATATTTTCCCCATTCACACTTCTAAGTTGCGGATTGAGGTGTTGTGTGAAGCAAGTTAGGCATCGAAAAGTACATTCTTTTCCATCATTTTCTTGAAAATGTTCTCAATACGACCCATTTCATTGTTGGAAGAACTAGGACCATGGGAAGTATAAGGAGGCGAGTTGCTCAGTTGTTGATACATCGGGGGACTTTGAAAACACGGCCGCCAATTTCCTTGATTGTTACTCCACCCGCCTTGATTGTTTCCTCCCTAATTGCTTGGCTATTGTTGTTATGCCAATTCCCTTGATTATTGCTTCCACTCTAATTGCCTTGATTGTTGTTGTTATTCTAATTGATTTGATTGTTTCCACCATTCCAATTTCCTTGGTTGTGAGAATTCCAATTTCCTTGATTATTTTGAGGTCTCCATTGTTGTTGGCTAGGTCCTTGGAAGTTGTTTCTTTTCCTTTGAAAGTTGTTCACATATCAGACCTCTTCTTGTTGGTCATTATAAGAATAATATTGATTAAATCCGCTATCATCTTGCACAAAATTGTCCACTCTTTTTTGTACTTGTGGACTTCTTGTTCTTCGCTTGTTCACCATCATATTTACTCCCTCCATTGCATTGACTTGCCTCGGGTTTTGCACTTGTTTAAGTTGAGCCTTTGCCAATTGGTTCATGGTGGTAGTCAACTCGGCTATGGCTTGACCATGGTCATGCAACTCTTTGTGAAGAACAATCACATTGGGATCACCTTGTGGAACATTGGACCGAGATTGCCACGCTGATGAAGTATCCTCCATCTCATCCAAAATTTCACATGCCTCCGCATAAGTTCCCACCGACAAGTTGATTCACTGCACATTGGTTGGTTTTATTGATCCTCCGATAGAAAGTTTGTTGAATCATTTTCTCCGTCATATCATTATTGGGGAACTCTTTCACCATTGTTCTATACCTTCCCCATATCTCTGTAGTGGTTCATTGGGATCTTGCTTGAATGCTAGATAGCCATGTGCCCGGGAGAGAAGTACTTAGAAATAAATTTCTCAGCTAGTTCATCCCAAGTATGAATGGAATGATTTGGCAAACGTTCCAACCAATCTAAAGCTTTCCCCCTTAAAGAGAAGGGAAAAAACCTTAGCCTCAAAGAATCCTCGGAGACATTTGTTTGTTTACTCCTCCAACACGTATCTACGAACCCCTTCAAGTGCTTATATGCATTTTGACCCGGTGCACCGGTAAAGAAACCTCGTTGCTTGAGGAAAGTGAGCATCACGTTTGTTATTTTGAATTTTCCTGCCCTAATACGGGGAGGGACTATAGTCCTTGCATACCCTTCATTCGGCAACACTCAGCGTGGAGCCGCTCGTGGTGGAGGAGGGGGTGGAGTGGGCACATTGTCTTGAGGTGCTCGGCCTCGTCTATTGGCTTGAGGTTCAATAGGGACCTCATCCAATTGATCATCCTCAACGTCCACATCCATCAAAGCTATGTTTCTGAGCTCATTGTTTTCCATGATTGCACCTACAATAATTCAACATGTTAGTAACAATGAAGGAAAATAAGATATTCCCAAAAACACACTTAAATATATAGCTAAAATGATTTTTAGTCCCCGGCAATGGTGCCAAAAAATGATCTCGACCAATTTCACACCTCAAATCAAGGTTATGAACGACCGATTGCAATGATAGTACCCAACAAGAGTCGGGGTCGAATTTCGCAGCGAGTTATATATGGGAGTTACGAGTGTATATTGTAGTGTGTGAGTTTGACTATCTCAATTTACACTCCACAAATTGGGGTTGTTTTTAAGTCAAATTTAAAACTAAAATTGCAAGTTGAGAAATAAAACTAAGAAATTGTTTTTGTTGTTTTTTATGTTTTGTAAAAAGCCTAGGGCTATGACCTTCGCCTAGGTGTTTGCCTAATGGGATATAAACCTTAATGCTTGTTTCATTGACCAGTGTGTATTATGGTTATCAACACTCAATTACCTACCCAATACCTCTCGATCAGAGAGTGATTTTTCCCAATTTAGCTTTCTCAAGTCCAAATGGGTATTGCACAAAACAGTTGATAAAAGCTCAAGTTGGGTTATTACTATTTCTAGGTTGAACCCTTTAATTGGGATTATCAATCTCTCGATTGACCCAATTTCTTGTTAACATATTCTCTGAACTTTACTCCTGGCCCAACTTTTGTGGCCGCACAATTCATGTGCGAACTGCACTTTGCACCAAACTCTGATGGCTTTTCCTTCATCATCTGCGGCCGCAACTGATATTCCGTGGTCCGCATTTTTGGGCTTTCGTGCCTTTTATGGACTTGAGTTCAGATTAATCCTTTTTGAGTTGGATTTCATCTCGGGAGTCCATCTTCCAATATTCATGTAATTAAGCACATTTCATCAGGTTTCGAGAACACAATTAAACGCTTTTGAACTAAAACAAAAGCTAAAAGGCGCTAATAAGTAGTCAAAATCCCCACTTATCAAAACCCAGAAAGTCCCTCTTGTTTGTGAAGCACAACGTACTTCAGCTCCCCAGTTCCTCTACGCGAATGCGTATGCCCAATTGCGAACGCATAGAACAAAATGGCCCAATCACGTGAGACGTTTCGCGTTCGCGAAGAACAATACCCGCACCAGCAAACCAACAACAACAACTCAACTAAAATTAGTCTGAAGCCATCCCGAAACACACCGAGGCCCCAGGGACCCTGTCCAATCACATTCAACCATTCCAAAAATATGAAACGAACCTGCTTGAGGCCTCAAATTACATCAAACAACATCGAAACTACAAATCGATGATTGAAACCTTTCTTTAAACTTTCAATTTCGAAACCTTGACGAACACATCCAAATCATACCAAAACATTCCAAAATGACGCCAAACTTTGCGTGCAAGTCACAAATCATGAACAAACTTATTTCAAGGCTCGAAACCCCAAACGGACATCGATAACACCAAAGTCCACTTCAAACCAAACATAAGAAATTTTGAAACTTTCAAAAGCCAACTTTCCACAGAAGCACCAAAATGCTTTCGGACCACTCGATACTCAACCCGAACATACGCCCAAGTCCGAAATCGTCATACAAATATTATGGAACCTCGAAAACCCGATTCCGAGGTTGTTTGCTCAAAAGTCAAACCTTAGTCAATTCTTCCAACTTAAAGCTTCCGAAATTAAAAATTTTCTTTCGAATCAACTCCTAACTTCCCATAATCCAATTCCGAGCACACGTATAAGTCATAAAACATGAACTGAAGCTACTCAAGGCCTCAAACCGCCGAACGACGCGCTAGATCTCAATACAACCGGTCGAGTCGTTATATTCTCCCCTACTTAAACATCTTTTCGTCCTCGAATGTGCCAAGAGCTATTGCGGAGCTATCCAAAATCACTGTTTAACACCTCGTACAGCTAACCGAGCCACTACAACTCATGTGAGCATATTAGCTCGAGCCAGACTGAAGATCCTTCTTGCTACCTTAGTCCACAAGCCTTAGAACCACATTCTGACATTCAAAATTTTCCACGAGACCCGATTCCAACATACGAACACCGTATCAATCACCTAACATTGTACCCAACATGACCATGCCCCTTCGCTGAAATCACACCACGCACCACATAAGTCGCTTGACCATAATAACATCCTCCAACCACAATAGCTGAAACTTTAAGAATTCGATGCACGCAATACACCTTATAACACATATAATCCCTGTTCCAATTCTTGCAATACTACCGTGCCGGAAGAGATGTGTAGAAACTCATAACCACCTGCCGAATCAACAAATCATGGAGTTTCTCCTTCCGACAAGAACCATTACCTAATTCTAAATTGAATAACGATATCTGCTCTTAAATATACCATACATAACTCCGATCGCTTTGATACCAGGTCCAATAAATCTTGTCTCACCTAGTACAAGCTGCTCAGGAAATATGCCACCTCAAACACTGTCTATAATCTCATACGACGCCATCAGTGTGCCAACAAGACACAACTTGAATACGACACATAAGGAAGAACGCACTCTGGAAAAGAACTACCCAGCCCGCGTAATAATGACGTCCAAATGCACTACTAAAAAGTAAATGGACATGGTCGCATGCAACATAATTTACCCCTCTATGTGTTGGGGTCGATTACCACAGAGAACAATATGTAGGCGATTTGGCATGTAAGAGAATTATCATCTATTATGCTAAGCCAAACACTTAGAAAGGTTTTGAGAAAATATTTATAACTATCTGGGAAAATATAAACTAACCTAGAAAGAAAGTAAAATGATCAATGGCTACAAACATGGATGCATTGGGAATTACACTCAAGTAACGATCCATTATATTCCACGATTTTACAAATATGAGCGAGTTTATGTTAATTAGCCTCAGATAATAATTCTATATTAGCTTCTTCAAAGACTAACAAGACTTCCTAATTGAATTATCCCTAAAAACATTAAGAGTTTAAGCACATCCGAATATGTATACAAGTAGTTCAATCCTATCCCTAGGTAGAATCTATAAAGTCAGGGTTAAAGCCTCAAGTTCTTGTTAATTAATCTTTCCCAACCCCAAATTATCTTTTCCAAAATTAATTCGAAGTAAATGGGCGAATCCTAGGGTTATCTAATCCCTTTGGAAACATTAAAGTACATGAATAATTAAAGAAACAATAACTCACTTCATAATAAATAAAAATCGTTCAATACATAAGTACAACAAGATATTTAATCCATACTTTAAATATGAATATTTCCATGAACAAGGTTCAAGTGTTTGAAAAATTAGTACACACTTAGATATTCAATACAAAGCAAGAATATAAAGAAATGAACATAAATGGGTAAGAAAGCTTCAACCAAAAGCTTCACATCTTCAAGACCCAAGTGTGTGTGCAAGAACCCCAGCTCCAAAACTTGTCTACCCTACTCAAGAGACTGAACAATATGCCAGAGATATTTTAAAAAATGAGCTAGATCATGTATTTGTGTGTTAGGAATGGAGAAAATATGAAATGCCAACACTGTCCATAGCTTAAGCCCATTGACCGCACTTGCGGAAGGATCTTGTCACGACCCAAGATTCCATCCGTGAGACGCCGCGACGACACCTAGTCTCTACGACTAGGTAAGCCTAACATTTGGGGAAGAACAATGAAATGAAACATAAATCTAAACCATTAATGGTAGGGGAAATGAAATAGTGATAGAAATGCCGCTTGGCATATAAAATAACAACTCTCAACAAAATACATGAAGAATTTTCCCATGACCCGGAATATCATAAGTCACAAGCTTATAAGAAATTACAATAAGTCCTATATATCAGTATTATGGAAGTACTAGAAGAAGAACTACGCAAAAGGAAGAGGGGAACTTCTAGGTCTGCGGACGCGACAGATGCACCTCGAAGTCTATGTAGGAGTAGTGGGTGCACAACTAATAATGAGGCTGGAATGATGTACTTGGATCTGCACACGAAAACATGTGTAGAACAGTAGCATGAGAACACCACAATGGTACCCAGTAAGTGCCAAGCCTAACCTCAGTCAAGTGGTGTCGAGGTCAGGTTAGGCCCACTGGTATTAAATGAGGCAGAAAATACACAATATAGTAATAGAATAGAACAAAGCAAAAGGAAATACAACAAATAATAGTTCAACACACGAAAATAAACAACATGGGGATCTCCCGAGATACCGTCTCCTAGTCTAAAAAAAAATGTGCTGGGAGAACTCCCGAGGTACCATCTTGTAGTCACAAAAGAAAATATGCAGGGAGAACTCTAGAGGGACCGCCTTGAAGTCTCAAAAGTAAATATAAAGGGGGGATCCCTAGGGATACCGTCCCGTAGTCCCAAAGTGAAGACACAACTTAAAAAATTGAAAATAATAGTTAAAACAAAAGAATCTACAGTTTAGGCAAAGTTCAAATCAAGAAAAGAAGTAGGAATTCACTAAGCATGCTGCAAACTGTTCAGTTAAGCAATTAAGACACGTAGACATGCTATTCTAGGCTAACGGGACATCTACAAATGCTAGTACACTCAATTAAGGTTAAAATAGGTAACTACTCAGTAAAAATCAGGTTTTGCAACAAATAGCCCATGTACGCACTTGTCACCTCGCGTACACGATGTTCACATATCATATCAGTACCAAATCCTAAGGGAATTTCCCCCACACAAGGTTAGGCAAGCCACTTACCTCGAACCAATCTAAGTTAATCGGTAGCAATGCTTTTCCCATGAATATCTGACTCCGAATGGACCAAAATCTAGCCAAAATAAATTACATACCATAAATATTGCTATAAGAAACTAATCTAATCAATGAATCTAAGCTAAAGCAAGAAATTAGGAAATCGTCCCAAAAAGCCTCCCCGGGCCAACGTCTCGGAATCGGGTAAAAATCACAAAATATGAACACCCACTCACGAGTCCAACCATATAAAAATTACTCAAATCCGACCACAAATCCCCTTTTAAAAATCGAATCTTAGTTGAAGAACTTCTTCCATTTTTTCCCACATTTCAATCCCAAAATCCGAAATTAAAGATGAAATTAATGATAGATTAGTTGGATATAACCAAAATGGGATGTAGAACCATTACCCAATCGATGTCTCTTAAAAACCCTCAAACTCTCGTCCAAATTCGAGCTCCCAAACTCAAGTTTTGATAAAAATGGCCAAACCATCGTTTTTGAAATGATATAAGGCTGCCCAGTGAATTTTTCTTCGCAAATGCAGCCACTCCCTCGCGTTGGTGAAGTACAACTTTACCTCAACCCAAAATCCTCAATCGCAAACGTGAACCCCATGTCGCGAACACGAAGAAATCCTATCTCTCCCCTACGCGAACACAGGACCAATGCCACGAACGTGTAGGCAAAAGGGGTTGGGGACCAAGTTGGCCAATCCCCTATACGCGAATGCGGGACAACCATCGCGAACGCGTAAACACGGGACCTCAGTGCTTCACGAATGGGGGAGCTCAATTGAGAATGCGTAGCACAAAATCTTACTTGCCTCCAATTCCTCTTCGCGAACGCGAGAGCCTCCTCACGTACGCGAAGAAGAACACTAGAACTAGAGGACACCGACAATTTCTACAATCTCCCCTAAGTTTGAAATGGTCTGATAAGCATCCGAAACACACCCGAGGCCCCCAGGACTTCAACCAAAGATACTAACTAGTCTTAATACACCATACGAACTTAGTCGAGCCCTCAAATCACATCAAACAACACTAAAAACATGAATCACCCTTTGATTCAAACTTATTAAACTTGAAACTTCCAATTTCTACAACCGATGCGGAAAACTTTCAAACCATGTCCGATTGACCCCAAAATTTGCACACAAGTCATTCAACCTTACCACTACTCCAACTTTCGGAATCGAAATCCGAACCCGATATAAAAAATTCCACTACCGGTCAAAATCTCCAAAAAATTTGGCTTTCGCCATTTCAAGAATAAATGAGCTACAGACCTCCAAAACATAATCTAGGCACACCCCTAAGTCCAAAATCACCCAACAGAGCTAACCAAACCGACGAATTGCCATTCCGGAGTCGTCTTCATACAGTTCCGACTACGGTCCAAATCCTAAGACTTAAGCTTCTGTTTAGGGACTAAGTGTCCCAAAACACTCTGAAACCACAACCAACACCTCACGGCAAGAAAAATAAGAAGAAAGAGATACTTGGAAAGCTGTAAATAGGGGATCGGGGTTATAACTCTCAAAATAACCAATCGTGTCGTTACATCCTCTTCCTCTTAAAATAATCGTTCGTTCTCGATTGAGTAAAAAGACTTACCTGAAGCGGTGTAAATGTGAGGATAACTGCTGAGCATATCATGATCGGTCTACCAAGTCGCCTCCTCGACCGACTGAACCCTCTACTGAACCTTCACGGAAGCAATGTTCTTTGACCTTAGCTTTCTGGCATGCCTGTCCACCATAGCCACTGTCTCCTCAACATAAGATGGATCCTTGTCCAACTAGACTAAGCTGAAATCCAACACATGAGCTGGATCACCATGATACTTGCAGAGCATAGAACACATGGAATACTGGATGAACTGTTCCTACGTTGGGAGGTAAGTCAATCTCATATCCAACCTCCCCAACTCGCCGCAACACCTCAAAGGGGCCGATGAACCTTGGGTGTAGCTTTCCCTTCTTCCCAAAACCTCATAAAACCATTCATAGGCGATACACGGAGCAAGACCCGCTCTCTAACCTTGAATGCCACATCGCGAACCTTCGGGTCCGCATAACTCTTCTTCTTGACTGGGTTGTGCGAAGTTGACCCTGAATAACCTTCACCTTGTCCAGAGCATCCTGAACCAAGTCCGTACCCAATAATCTAGCCTCGCTTGTCTCGAACCAAGCCACCGGGGACCGACACCGCCTACCATACAGAGCCTTATACAGTGCCATCTGGATCCTCGAGTAATAACTGTTATTGTAGGAAAACTCCGCTAGTGGCAAGAACTGATCCCATGACCCACCAAACTCCATGACACACGCCCAGAGCATATCCTCTAATATCTGAATAGTGCGCTCGGACTGTTCATTTATCTGAGGGTGAAATGCTGTTCTAAGCTCCACTCGAGTACCTAAATCATTCTGTACGGCCCACCAGACCCGTGATGTAAACTGCGTACTCCGGTCAGAGATGATAGATACCGGTACACCATGAAGCCTGATGATCTCGCAGATGTAAATTCGAGCCAACTGCTCGGAGGAATAGGTAGTCATCACAGGAATGAAATGAGCTGACTTGTTCAGCCTATCCACAATTACCCAAACTGCATAAAACCTCCACTGAGTCCATGGGAGTCCAACAACAAAATCCATAGTGATCCGCTCCCATTTCCACTTCGGAATCTCTAACTTTTGAAGCAACCCACGGGGCCACTAATGATCATACTTCACCGGCTGGCAATTTAGACACTGAGCCACATACTCTACTATGTCCTTCTTCATCCGCCTCTACCAGTAGTGCTGCCTCAAGTCCTGATACATCTTCACAACACCCGGATGAATGGAGTACTACGAATTGTGAGCCTCCTGGAGAATCAACTTACGCAAACCATCTACATTGGCCACATCATCCCAAATAGTTACCTCCTTAACATCACCGTGCTGGATCATGTCCTTAAGGACAAGTAGATGTGGGTCATCATACTGATGCTCCCTGATACGATCATACAGAGAAGACCGAGAGACCACACAATCCAGTACTCAACTTGGCTAAAAAATATCCAATCTCACAAACTGGCTGGCTAAGACCTGAACATCCAACCCCAACAGCCTCTTTTCTGCTGGTAGATATGCCAAACTCCCCAAACTCTTCGCCTGGTGTTGTATGGGGTGGGGTGCATGTGAAAAGCTGCTTTGGATATGAGTAATTCCTAAAAAAAGTGACTCAAAGCATCAGCCACCACATTGGCCTTCCCCCGGTGGTATAAAATAGTGATATCATAGTCCTTAAGTAGCTCCAACCGCCTCCGTTGATGCAAGTTATGATCCTTTTTCTTAAACATATGCTGTAAACTCTAATGATCAGTGTAAATCTCACAAGGAACACCCTACAAATAGTGCCGCCAAATCTTCAAGGCATGAATAATAGCTGCTTACTCGAGGTCGTGGACATAATAGTTCTTTTCATGTACCTTCAGCTATCTAGACGCGTAGGCAATCACCCTACCATCCTGCATCAAAACCGCACCGAGACCAATCCGGAATGTATCACAACATACAATGTAAGACCTCAAACTTGTAGGTAATACCAATACTAGGGCTGTAGTCAAAGCTGTCTTGAGATTCTGAAAGCTTTCCGCACACTCCTCTGTCCACCTGAACGGAGCACCTTTTTGGCTCAGCCCCGTCATAGGTTTTGCAATAAATGAGAATCCCTCTACGAAACGACGGTAATATCCCGCCATACAGAGGAAACTCTGGATTTCTGTAGCTGATGACGGTCTAGGAAAACTCTGCACTGCATCAACCTTCTTCGGATCCACCTTGATCCCATTAATAGATACCACGTGACCCAAGAATGCCACTAAGTCTAGCCAAAACTCACAATATGAAAATTTTGCATACAACTACTTTTCGCTCAAGGTCTGAAGGTCATTCCTCAGGTGCTACTCACGATCCTTCCAAGTCTGGGAGTACACCAGAATATCATCAACAAACACAATAACAAAAGAGTCAAGATAAGGCCGGAACACACTGTGCTTCAAGTGCATAAAAGCTGCTGGGGCATTGGTCTGCCCAAAAGACATCACAAGAAACTCATAGGGACCATACTGAGTCCTGAAGACAGTCTTCGAGATATCTGGCTCCCGAATCTTCAACTGATGATAGCCTAAACATAAGTCAATCTTGGAACACACCCTGACACCCTCTAAATGATCAAATAGGTCATCAATACGAGGCAATGGATACCTATTGGTCAATGTGACTTTGTTGAGCTTGCGATATTCAATGCACATACGCATAGAACTATCCTTTTTCTTCACAAATAAGACCGGAGCACCCCAAGGTGACACACTAGGCCGAATGAAGCCCTTACCAAGAAACTCCTGCAACTGCTCCTTCAACCCCTTCAGCTCCGGAGGAGCCATAAGGTATGGAGGAATAGCGATGGGCTGAGTGCTGGCAACAAATCAATGCCAAAATCAATATCTTTGTCGGGCGGCATGCCCGGAAGATCAGCTGGGAAAACATTCTGGGAATTCCATCACTACTGGAATTGACTCAATTGTAGAGGTTACAATACTGACATCTCTCACATAAGCTAGATACACGTCACACCCCTTCTCAACTATTCGTAGAGCCTTAAGAAATGAAATAACTTCGTGGGAGTGTACTCTAAGGTACCCCTCCACTCAAATCGCGATAAACCTGGCATAGCCAGAGTCATGATCTTAGCGTGACAATCAAGAATAGCATAATGGGGCGACAACCAGTCCATGCCAAAGATAACATCAAAGTCTACCCTGCTGAGTAATAATAAATTGGCTCCGGTCTCAAAACCACTAAGAGCAATAAAACACGAGCGATACACACGGTCCATAATAAGAGAATCTCCCAAAGGAGTAGACTTATAAATAGGGGAACTCAAAGAATATCGAGATACTCTCAAATATGCGGAAAATAAGAGGACACATAGGAATACATAAAGCATGGGTCAAATAATACTAACACATCTCTATGACAGATCGGAACAATACCTGTAATGACAGAGTCGGAAGCAACTGCCTCTGTACGAGCCGAAAGAGCATAATAACCGGCTTGGCCTCCCCCTCTAGGAAGACCTCAACCTCCTCCACCTCCATCTAGAGTTGGCTGAGTAGGTGGGGCGGTAGCTAGGGCTGGATTCACAGCCTGAGGACCTGGTGGAGCACGTAGTGGCTGAGAAGTATGTGGAGGTGCACCCCTCCTAAGTCGAAGGAAATTCCTCACCATATCAGAGTGTCGCCACACTTGAAACAATCTCTCGGAGGGCGTGGCTGCTGTGACTGATTCGGGCCAAGTCTGGTGGACTGGCCTCTAAAAGCACCCCGAGCAGGAGGCACACTAGATACTCGTGGTGTATAATAAGGCTCCTAGGGGCCTAGAAGGGACTGGAACACCACTGGCGGCTGGAAGAGATAACTGAACGTGGCGACTCACATAACCCCTACCATGGTGAACTACAACTAGGGCACGAGTACCACTGTAAGTGCTAGACTCTCGAGACCTCTTTGCCACCCTCTCCTCTCGATCTTGGGCAAGCATGCCCACTAATCTTCTAGCAATACTCACAACCTGCTGATAAGAGATATCCATCTCCAACTCCCTAGCCATACTGATCCGGATACTGGGGTGGAGTCCCTCAATAATTCGTCAAACCCTCTCTGCAACTGTGGCAACCAAGGCCGGTGCATATCAGGCCAAATCACTGAATCAGACTGCATACTCTGACACAGTCATAACACCCCTACTTATATACCGTGCGCCATGAGTCCCTGAGGCTCTGAGGGACATACTCTCTCAAAAACATGTCCGAGAACTGAGTCCATGTAAGTGAAGTTGCCTCATCCGGATTACTCAACTCATAAGCACGCCACCACTGATAGGCTGCTCCTTTAAGTTGGAAGGTGGTAAAAGAAACCCCACTCATCTCCGCTACACCCATAGTATGGAGTATACAATGACAGTCCTCCATAAAACCGTGGGCATCATCTGTAGCCAGACAGCTGAAGGTAGGTGGGTGGTACTTCTTGTACCTCTCAAGTATGAGCAACTCCACCTCAAAAGTGGTTGTCCTGGTCTCGTGCTGAACCGGAGATACCGGCTGCATAAGGATGAACTCCGGGGCCTGATCAACCTTGACCCTCTGCTCAAGAGTACGGACTGGCGGAGTCTTTGCCCCTCCCCCGACCTGATATGTGGCGGGAACTAATGTAATCAATCCATCATGAGCTAAGGTGCTGAACATGCTCATGAACTGGGCTATAGTCTCCTAGAGGGCTGATGTAGAAATACATACCTTCTGTGCTTGCCCTCCAGCTGGAGCTGCTGGGGGCTCTTTGTCGCAGCTCGCATGGGTGCTGTGGCTGCACCGCATGGTCGTCCTCTACCTCGGCCCCGACATCTAGGGGCTCTAGCAGGGGGCGCGAGTGCTTGTCGTCAGATCCTTCGGTACGGGTCCTCACCATCTGTGAGAAAGAATAGAATATAGAAGTTTAGAATTTGATGTCAACGAATTTTGCACGACAAGGAATCAAAGAAGTATAATTGCTCCTAGCAGTTCCATATCCTCCCGAAGGTAGGCACTAACATCTCCGTACCGATCCACGAGACTCTAATAAACCGGCTTGTGACTCACGACACCTATGAACCTAGAGCTCAGATACCAACTTGTCACAACCCAATCTTCCCTCTGTGAGAGGTCGCGATGGCACCTAGTCTCTATGACTAGGATAGCCTATCATTTGCAGAAGAACAACGGAATGAAACATTAATCTAAACCATTATTAGTAGCAGAAATGAAATAGTGATAGAAATGCTGCCCTACATATAAAATAACAACTCCCAAAAAATTACATGAAGAATTTTCCCAAGACCCGAAATATCATAAGTCACAAGCTTCTAAGAAATTACTATAAGTCCTATACATCTGTATTTTAGAAGTAGTAGAAGAAGAACTACACAAAATAAAGAGGGGGACTCCTAAGTCTACGTACGCGATAGATGTACCTCGAAGACTCCGTAGCAGTAGCGGGTGCAAGACTAATAATGAGGCTGGAATGATGTACCAAGATCTGCACACGAAAACATGTGCAGAAGAGTAGCATGAGTATACCACAACGGTACCCAGTAAGTGCCAAGCCTAACCTCGGTCGAGTAGTGATGAGGCCAGGTTAGGCCCACTGGTAAATAATAAATGAAGTAGAAAATATACAATATAGTAATAGACTGGAACTAAATAAAAGGAAATACAACAAATAATAGTTCAACACACGGAAATAAACAACAGGAGGATCTCCCGAGATACCGTCTCGTAGTCCTAATATAAATATTCAGGGAGAACTCCCGAGGTACCGCCTCGTAGTCTCAAAAGTAAATGTGCATGGAGAACTCCGGAGGGACCACCTCGTAGTCTCAAAAGTAAATATGCATGGGGGATCTCCCGGGATCCCGTCCCGTAGTCCCAAAGTAAATGCACAGCTCAAATAATTGAAGATAACAATTACAAAAAAAGAATTTACAGTTTAGGCTAAGTTTAAATAAGGAATATAAGCAGGAATTCACTAAGCATGCTACACATAGTTCAGTTAAGCATACACATGCTAGTATACTCAATTAAGGTGAAAACAGGTAAATACTTAGAAAAGAATTAGGTTTTGAAACAAATAGCCCGGTTACGCACTCGTGACCTCGCGTACACGGCGCTAATATATCTTATCAATACCAAATCCTAAGGGAATTTCCCCACACAAGGTTAGGCAAGCCACTTACCTCGAACCAAGCTAAGTCAATCACTAGCAATGCTTTTCCCACGGATATATGACTCCGAATGGCCCAAATCTAGCAAAAATAAATTACATATCATAAATATAGCTATAAGAAACTAATTTAACCAATGGGTCTAAGCTAAAGCAAGAAATTAGGAAATCGTCCCAAAACGCCTCCCCGAGCCCACATCTCGGGATCAGGTAAAAGTAAAAAATATGAACACCTATTCACTAACGAGTGCAACCATATAAATATTACTCGAATCCGACCACAAATCCCCTTTCAAAACCCAAAATCTTAGTTGAAGAACTTCTAATTGTTCCCACATTTCAACCCAAAATCCCAAATTAAGATGAAATTAATGATAGATTAGTGGGATATAACCAAAATGGAGTGTAGAATCATTACCCAATCGATGTCTCTGAAAATCCCCCAAAATCTCGTCCAAATCTGAGATCCCAAACTCAAGTTTTGATAAAAAAGGCTAAACCCCTCATTTTTGAAATGATATAAATCTGCCGAGTGATTTCTTCTTCGCGAACGCGGCCACTCCCTCACGTTCGTGAAGTAAAACTTTACCTCAGATCAAAATCCTCAATTGAGAACGCGAACCCCATTTCACGAACGTGAAGAACACCTAGCTCTCCCCTACGCAAATGCGGGACCAACGTCACGAACGTGTAGGCAAAAGGGCTTGGGGACCCAGTTGGCCAATACCTCTACGCGAACATGGGACCTACATCACGAACGCGTAGACCAGGGACCTCAGTGCTTCGCGAATGCGGGAGCTACATCGCGAACGCGTAGCACATAGTCTCACCTGCCTCTGTTCCTCTTCGCGAACACGAGAGCCCCCTCGTGAACGTGAAGAAGAACATCAGATCATATGGACACCAGCAATTTCTGCAATCTCCCCTAAGTCCGAAATGGTCTGATAAGCATACGAAACACACCTGAGGCCCCCGGGACATCAACCAAACATACCAACCAGTCCTAATAACCATACAAACTTAGTCGAGCTGTCAAATCACATCAACATCGCTAAAAACACAAATCACGCTCCGATTCAAACTTAATGAACTTGAAACTTACAATTTCTACAACCGACGCCGAAACCTATCAAACCATGTTCGATTGACCCCAAATTTTGCACACAAGTCATATTCAACCTGACATACCTACTCCAACTTCCGGAATCAGAATCCAACCCCGATATCAAAAAGTCCACTACTGGTCAAAATCTCCAAAAAATTCGACTTCGCCATTTCAAGCCTGAATGAGCTACAGACCTCCAAAACACAATCTGGGAACGCCCCTAAGTCCAAAATCACCCAACGAAGATAACGGAACTAACAAAGCTCCATTCTAGAGTCGTCTTCATACAGTTCTGACTACGGTCCAAATCCTAAACCTTAAGCTTCTGTTTAGGGACTAAGTGACCTAAAAAACTCCGAAACCATAACCAACACCTCCCGAAAAGACACATCTGCAGAAAGAGATACGGGGAAAGTAGTAAACATGGGATCAAGGATATAAATCTTAAAACGACCGACCGGGTCATTATAGATCCTCGCAGGTAGGGCTCCGTAGATGCGGATAGACTCTCGCAGAAGCAACCTTTGATGGGAAACAGTTACTCCGTAGAAGCGAACTTACACGCGCAAAAGTGCAATCGCTGATGCGGATTCCAAGCCCAGAAGCGCGTCCGTAGAAGCAGTTATTCACTCGCATATGCGATCCTAGCGAAGATAGCTTAATTTTGCAGATGCGGCCTTCTCTTCGCTTACTTGAGGTTGCGCGCACAGTGTTTCGCTGATGCAGAATCACTGAAGTAAGTTGCACTTGTTTTACTCAATTCCACTTTAATTGATTGAATTCTCTTCATGACTTCATTTCCTTGAAAATCTAGTAAACACACCATAAGCAACCTCATATTATAATTAAAGGACGCAAAAGCTAAAGAAAGGAGACTAAAATAAATGGCAAAATCACCACTCATCAGCACCCCCAACTTAAAGCTTTTGCTTGTGCTCAAGCAAATCAAAACCAACAATTCAATGAAGTTCTACCATTTAAAGCACAAGTTGCATTGCTATCATTCACAAATCACATTCTCCAATTAAGCACCATACTTATGGATTTGGTCGGTACTAATAATTAGGTGCAAACATGTTAATCTCAACCAAATAACTCCCTCATTTAAAACAATCTCAAGAATGCAATGGAGTTTCAAAATAATCAAATGACATCAACCAAGCCTCAAAAAGTGATTCAAAAGTGACTAGTCTACTACATATGCTCAATTTACTCAATTCAAGATATATCAATGTCACCAATCAATCCTAATCCATGTGCCCTCACAATAAATAAATTCCCAAAATCAATATATTTAGAATACTACATAAGGGACAACTGCACAAAGAGACTCACTCTCAACAAAGAATTTCAAGTGTTACAAAATATCATGCCATAAGGTTGAGCTTATTTTAATTTGCCGCCTATTAAATAACATTCAGCTGGAGATCCTTTAAGGAATTTTAAGCTTGTAACATAGGTTTAGGAAAGGGTAGGATAAGCATTTTGGATACAAGTGACTACACCCTCCTTGAACACTACTCACATTCGTCTTTCTTTTGGCACTTTGCTTCTTTTTAAACCACATAGCCCAATTGACATCTAGTTACCAACATAGAATCACCATAAATTACCTCTTTATTTTTCTCAAGACTCCATCTTTTTTTATTTTTTTTATTTTTTTTATTTTAATACAACTATTTTCTTTTGGAGCTTGAGTATCTTCATGTAAACAACTTTGAGCTATATGTTTCTACACATAATGTACACCTTCACCATTTCCCTATTAACACCAACACCCCCAACCTAGCTTTTTAGCCTCATTCTTAACATTCAAGGAGGGACGAGTTCGAAAGGGGGAATTATTTCACAAAAGGGTAAAGTAATGAGGTAGCCAAAGAAAAGGTTGAATGCTTAAATGGGGTAAACTAGTGATAATATTTATGCAATGGTAGACTCGAAAGGCTAAAGAAGCTTTTTAAAAAATTACAAAGAATGCCTAAGGTCATCCCTCCAACCAAACATAATTAATATTAGCATTGAAAGACCAACCAGATAAGTTTTAGATGATAAAAGTAAAGACATGAATTATTTTTAACAAAAACTAACGCACATGACACATGAACTAATCAAGATGGGTCAATTTTAATTCTTAATAAGAGCATTTAGAGCAATGTGATGTCAATTAGTGGGCAAAGAGTCACCAAACGAGCCAAAAAGTTATTTCAAAAATTATTTTTCCCTATGCAACTTGCTTTTTCATTTTATAACCAAAATTCTGAGGGGTATTCTTAATTCACACTTCACATACAAGAAACTAATTTTGTTAGTACCAAACAATACAAAAGTCTCCACAGAATAAAATAAGACTAATTCCCTTAAAAAAGTCATCATGCCATCCATCATAGGGAAAAGTCACCCGGTTCAACACAAAAATATTCCTCGGAAAAGAACCATAGCATAAAGAAAATCCAAGGAAAATTATTGAAAAGTATATTACTACTAAAAGAGATAAAAGTAAAATAAACTAAAAACTACTAAAGAAAAATACAATAAACACTAAAGGAATAAAAATGAAATAAGTAAAAACTACTAAAGAAAATAAAATAACACAAGCAACTAACACTAACTGAAAAAGAATAACATAAAATAAAAATTACTAAAGTGTAACGACCGGTCGGTCGTTTTGAGAATTAGCGCCCCGATCCCCTAATAACTGCTTTTCCCATGTCTATTTCATCTTTTAGGATTTGTCGGAGCGTTTAGTTGTGAATTTCGGAGAGTACTGGGACACATAGTCTCTATATATGAGTTTAAGCTTTAGAAATCAGACTGTAATTGGAGATGTGTGAAAACGGATTCATAATGGAATTCCGTCGACTCTGTTAGCTCCGTTGGGTGATTTGGGGATTAGGAGCGTGTCCGGAATGTGTTTTCGAGGTTTGTAGTAGATTTATGCTTGAATTGGCGAAAGTTAGAATTTCGTCGATTTTGGCTGATAGGTGAAATTTTGATATCGGGCTCGGAATGGAATTCCGAGAGTAGTTGTAGGTCTGTAGTATCATTTATGACATGTGTGTAAAATTTGAGGTCATTCAGATTAGTTTTGGTGTGTTTCGGCATTGGGTGTAAATATTGGAAATTTCATAAGTCCTTAGGCTTGAATCCATGCATAAATTGTGATTTTGGTATTTGTGATGTGTTTTGAAGGTTCGACTAAGTTTGGATGAGGTATTAGTACTGGTTGGTAGTTTTGGTTGAGGTCCCGGGGGCCTCAGGAATGATTCGGATGCCCAACGGGAAGTTTTTTGGACTTAAAATCCAGTTAAAGCACTGCTGGTTCTGGTGTTTCGCACCTGCGGAATGAGAGCTGCGGGTGCAGACACTCAGGTGCAGCTTTTGATGCGCAAGGGAGGAATTGTGCCTAGGAAACTGGGCTCGCAGGTGCGGAGCCGCAGATGCGGCCTAGAGACTGCAGGTGCGACCCCCAGCCCTTTAATGAGTTTCCGCACCTGCGATGTATTTTCCGCAGGTGCGGTCCATTGGGTCGCAGGTGCGGGATCACTGTGCTATTTATTCAAAATTTGAGGGTTTGAAATTCATATTTTCTAAAATGATTTATAGCTCGGGATTTGACGATTTTGAGTGGGTTTTGAAGAGAAGATTCATAGGTAACGATTCCTAACCTTATTTCACTGGTATATCATTAATCCATATCAATTTCTTCAATCTAATAAATGAATTTGGGTGAAAAATCTTAAAATGGGAGGAAGATTCCCCAAGTAGAAATCTAGGGATTTTAGGAGATTTTGACGTTGTATTTTGATGATTCTTGTTCAAGTGAGTTCGTGAGTGAATGGGTGTTCTATATTTGTAACTTTCACCTGATTTCGAGACGTGGGCCCGGGGGACTTTTTGGGCTATTTTCCTAATTTCGCGTACTAGCTTCAAACTAATTCGCTAGATTGATTTCTTAAAGTGATATTTACATTATGCAATTGAATTAAATAGATTTGGGCCATTCGGAGTCGGGTACTCATGGCAAGAATGCGGTTTCGGGTTGAGTAGAGCAGTTGAGGTAAGTGGCTTGCCTAACTCTGTGTTGGGGATTTCCCTTAGGTTGTTTTGACACTATTGGTTGTATGGGCACCGTGTACGTAAGGTGACGAGTACGTACACGGGCCATTGTTGCTAAAATTTCATTTTTTCCTATCCATGCCATAAATCATTTTACTTTTATTTCACTGTTTAATGTGCTACTTGCATAGTTTAGATTAGGAAGAAGCGTGCCTACCCGTTTTACCTAAATTCCCTATTTGATACAATGTGAACCATGTTAGATAGTCTTTATCCTATTCTTGCCTGTGACTTTTTCCTGAACTGTTTAAATACACCTTATCCGACATTCATTCGCATTGCATATTTGAATTAGGACTACAGACGTATTCCGAGAGCTTTCCCCCTGTACTCCATATTTAAATTGGGACTACGGACGTATTCGGGAAGCTTTTCCCCCTGTACTGCATATTTAAATTGGGACTATGGACGTATTTCGGGAGCTTTCCCCCTATATTGCATATTTACATTTGGAACTACGGGACGTATCCCGGGAGATTCCCAGTGTGTTACGTTGTGCTGAGCCAAGGGCTCCCTGTTGTTGTTTTGTTTTCGGATTATTAATTTTTACTTCTTACCTTAGAATTTATATCCTTCTGTACTATTTTAAATTGTTTTACCTATAAAATCCAGTAGATCCTTAACCTGAACTCGTCACTACTTGACTGGGGTTAGGCTTGGCACTTACTGGGTACAAATTGTGGTGTACTCATTCCCTTTCCTGCACATGTTTTTCGTGTGCATATCCAGGTACCAGTACGCAGTTCCGTGGCTAGGGGTCGTGTAGATGCCTAGAAGAGAGAGCAAGGTAATTCTGCCGCGTCCGCAAAATCCTACGAGTCACCTTCTATTCTAGTTTTAGACAGAGACATCTTATGTATTTCTGTTTCTTCATTGTATAGAGCTATTTTAGTATAGAGCTTGTGACTAGATATGACATTCCAAGTTTTGGGAAGTTATATTTGTACATGCCGAGCGGCTATGTTATGTCTACTTATGTTTTTCTTTCTATCCTTATTTTTGTTATCTATATTGTTCCGTAAGATTTAGGCTTACCTAGTCGTAGAGACTAGGTGCCATCACGATACCATCCAGATGGTAAATCAGGTCGTGACATAAAGAATATAAATAAATAAAAATAAAATAGAATAACAAAAGCGACTAATCCGCAAATATATCACCAATCACAAACTACGCTTGGCAAGAGCACATGATAAGCAATAATAAAACAAGCCTTGCAAGGACACACAATATTCATACAAAAGCATAAGCCCGGGAAGGGCACAAGTTTAACATCAATGTACAAATAAAGTATCTTCCCTAAAGCCACCCCTAACTAAAACACTGCACAATATCAAAATAAAATAAAAGTAGTTTGAGGGTCTCCCCGAGGTCTGCATCATACTAGCAGACTGCAGGAAAAGGCTAATCACTGTCGTGTAGAGCTCTCGGCCTCATCATCATCTGTAGCATTAGTATCATCACTAGCATCAGTCGACATGAAGGAATACTCTTCGCTATCATCATTGTCCTTGACTGGTATCTTCCTGTTCGGCTGCCCCCATTTGAAGATGGCCTTGATGCCTCTCCACATCTTTATCATAAAATTTTCCTTCTTCTTATTTATCATTTTCTTATTTTGGAAGTCCACCTGAAGATCTACATGCCATGTTGCCATAGGCTGCCTCGAGTCTACTAACAGAAGCTGCCAACTTCTCATGAGACTCTGCCTGCTTTTTCTGTAAATCTAGGAAAGTCTTCATTTCTTACCTTGTAAAAGACTCGGGCCTAGGATGGGGGTGTGAGGGTCCACTAGGGAGATGTGACACTAAGTCATGGATAACACCAAGCTGCGAGTTCAATATTCCAAATGGTCCCTCAGGCAATGCTGCTTGTGAAGATGACTTTGGTCCGAAAACACTGGTGGCTTTCCTCTTCTTACTCTTTACTGCAGTACCCTCGCCCGTTACTCTCAATGGATTAAAGGGTTTGTCGATTGGTAAACAATGATCGGTGCTGCGCTCCTCAACATCTTCCCGCCGACACAACTCTGTAATTAGTGAAGGGAACATCAAGCCTGAACTGTCATCTAGCAAATAATCTTTCAGCTCCTGTAGGATATAGTGGACGACATTCACATGAATTCTGTCTAGTATGCATGCAATGATCAAGGTTCTGGTATATGAGACATTTGAAACATTTCCACAGGGTGATACTCCATTGCAAATGATGTAGAGCCACATTTTGGCTTCAGATGTGAAGTCGATGGACTTCAAACCCTTTCTCTCGTTGGCCCACTTTGCTCTCATTCCTTCAGGATGTAGTTTAGAAACAAGCCATTATCCATTGTTGCAATGATCCTTTTCTCGCACCGGCTCAAGTGGATGGTCAGGAAGCCATAGAATGTCATTGATCTGTTAAAGCCCCAAACCTCACTGTTTTGCCCCTTGTGGTGAGTTTTGGGTCGGCGAAGTTTGTACGCTTAAGATTTGCATAAAACTCACGAACCTACTCCTCATTGGCCTTACTTGGAGAAGGAATGAAGCACGACCAGCCGGAGGTTTGTAGATGGCCATAGAATTCTTAGATGAAATAAGACAAAACTAAACGGAATATGAAGTCCCGATAAGGGAGAATGTTGTAACTTAGGAGACTAGAAAAATGTACATAAACTTAGGAATATGAACTTCTCTTTATGTCTCGTTATCAAACACATGTAGTTACTGGATCATGCCAAAATGAAGTAAAGGTTTAGCCTTAACATATCTTATCACAATATGTCCAATAACCACGTTATACTCGTCTTATTTCATCTTAATCTACAACAATGATAACAATACTATCATCAAGTTATGGAAGGTACAACTATCACAGAATGAGCTACAAGCTTATTTTGTAAAAAGACGGGCAGCATCTCCCCTATAATCTTTACTTCCCCCTAATTCGATATAACACCAACAACGCAAGACCATACCAATAACAACATATAAACATCCTTTTCCAACCTTATATCCATCACAAAATACCACAAAACAGCCAAACATACACCTATAATTCCATAGACAAAACGACAACCATAGTAGTGTCAAACAACTTAAAAATGTAACGATGACGAACAGCCAATCACCCTGCCATTATGTGGTGTTTTTCCACAACCTTTCTCCTTCAAAACTCCACAAAAAACCGCAGCTAAATAGACAACCCAACAGCAACATGAAACATCCCACAAAACAGTCCACTACAAGTTGAACAACTCGAACTCACGACTTCCGATCACCGTCCCGTGAATTCTTACAATTATTGAATCAATTTCTCTACTTTAACAGCAGAAAAGATGGATGAAAAGGGCAGTATACATACCATATTTTGCGAATGTCTCAGCTCCTATCTTGATTCTTCAACCCTTAGGTTTTTCTTGAACTAGAACTTGAAAAGAAGAGAAAATTATTTAGGGTTTTGCGTTGAATTGTTTGGAGGATTTTGCTGGGGTGTACATCTGATTTTTTTAATCTATTATGAGGGTAATATCGGAAGAAAATCAGCCCTTAAAAGGTCTCTTTATCCGACCTTGGAGCTTTTAATTGAGGCCTCTCTTTTTGGCAAGTAGGCGATGCACCTACTTGTGACCTTTCAGCTTGCGTCTGTCTCGTGAAAACTTGAATATCTCTCTATTCCAATGTCATATCAATGAACGGTTTACTTCGTTGGAAACTGGACTCATAGAACTTCAATTTGGTAGGTATATCATCCCGTAATTCCATGTACATTTAGATAAATTTTCAGCTAAATTTGACCTAAGTTTCAGCATATTTATGAATGTAACTTGTGATGACCTTTGCCAACTTTTGTTCCACAACTCGCTTGAATTCAAAATATAATACACAACTATCATAAGACTAAAATAACCTCCTTATAATGTTAAGCACCCTAATATCATCCTGTAACGACCCGGTCTGTCGTTACGTGAAAATTGCATTTTAATTGTTGTTATTGACTTATTATAGATTGGTTATTCTATTATTAATGTATTAGAGTTGATAAGCTTGAAATCGGAATGGTTAAATGAGAACTCAGGCACTTAGTCCTTAAAAATATCCTTAAAATGGGAAAAGTCAACTAAGTATTGACTTATTGGTAAACGACCTCGGAATGCGGATTTTATGGCTCGGATAGCTTCGTTAGGTGATTTGGGGTTTAGGAGCGTGTTCAGAATAATTTTGTGATGTCCGGTGTAGAATTAGGCTTGAATTGGCGGAAGTTAGTTTTTGGTGATTGTTGGACGGCAGTGGAAAATAGGCTATCAAGGTCGAAATGGAATTCCGACAGTTGGAACAGGTTTGTAATGTCATTTTGGACTTGTCCGCAAAATTTTAGGTCAATCGGAGTTGATTTGGATAGTTTCGGCATTATTGATGAATTTTAGGAGTTTCAAAGTTCTTAGGCTTGAATTCGATGTAAATTTGGTGTTTTGATGTTAGTTTTGGTGTTTTGAGAGTGCAACTAAGTTTGAATGATGTTATGGCATATGTTGGTAAGTTTGGTTGGGGTCCGAGGGGCTCGGGATTGATTTCGGATTATTAACGGACTCATTTGGACTTGAATACATAGCTGGTTTTCTGGTTTTTGTGCACAGCAATTTCCTTCACTGCGATCGCGGTGGAAGTAATGCGATCGCGGAGAGTTAATTTGGGGCAGGTGAAAAATGTTCTGTGCGATTGTAGGTGTAGAGATGCGATCGCAGAGTAGAAGGAAATAAAGCAGTGCGATCGCGTAGGTGAGGGTACGATCGTACAAGGTAATTTGGGCGCGTGGGGATGTCCGAAAAAATACACTGTGCGATCACATGAGGTGACTTGCGATTGCGGAGAAGGGGAAAAATTTGAACTGTGCGATTGCATGTGTTTGACCGCGATCGTGGAGAATAAATAACTGGGTAGTTAAATAATAAACCCTCCGCGACTTAAACCCTTTTTTACACCATTGTTGTACGGAAAAGAGCTCTTGGGGGCGATTTTGAAGAGGGAAATCCTTGTTCTTCATTGAGGTAAGTGTTTTGATCATTAAAACTCGTTTATGGGTGATTATAGACCATAATCCAAGCCTTTAATTAATGAAAAACAGTAGAAAAATAGGATTTTGGGGCATGAGATTATGAGACCTTCAAGGGTCGATTTGAGGGGTCAAACGGACTCCGATTTTGGTGTTCTTTATATGTACGGACTCGTGGGAAGATGAAGAACACTTTTCTGTAACAATTTCTGGGTTTCGGGATGCGGGACCGGGGGTCGGGTTTTGCCCGGTTTCGGATTTTTGAGTAAAATTGATATCTTTCGATTGGAAAGTGTTCCTTAAGCCCATATTGATGATAAAAATATGAACTTGGTAGATTTGGAGCCTTGGGAGGTTGATTCGAGAGGCAAGCGCATTGCGGAATAGTTGTCGGGCCAGATTTGAGGTAAGTAATGTCTTTAAATCCTGTCATGAGGGTATGAAACCCCGAACTATGCACCCTTTCACGGGTTTTGAAA
>ML284149.1:8744-22387 GCA_005239495.1 Nicotiana undulata
CCCCCCCCCCCCCCTCCCCATTAACTCGATAAAAAATTAGAGTGGACCCATCCGTTCCCACAAAACTAATCAAAGTTGGTCCCACATCCTAGCCAAACCTTCTATAGTTGTGGGTTGCTTGTTTCGGAGTCAAATTTTCAAATCTTTAATGTTTTGAAAAACATAAATCGAGGTATTCCGATATAGTTTATGTCCAAACTCGTATAAATAATGCATATTAGTTGTTTTGAATGTCTTCCATGTTATTTTGTGTTTTTTTTTTTGCAATTAAATTTGTATGTTATTTTTATCCGGACTAAGATATTAATATTCTAAAAAAAATATGTAAAAATTGTGAAATCATTATTATTTGTTAATAAAATGTTAATAAATTACTATTATTGTTTTATATGTATTTTTGTGAATGTTTTGTGATTACAATGTATATTTTATGTTTTATCTAGTTTATATTATTTATTTGCTTAAAGACTAGAAATATAGTGCCCTTTTAGGGTATTAAAATATAAGAGCCTTTTAGCGTAGTAAAATGTAGTGCCTTTTAGCGTAGTATAATGTAGTGCCTTTTAGCGTAGTTTCCCGGTAGTTTAAGTATCTCTTATACTCAAAAATACGTCAAAATAAATGATAGATCAAACAAACTCTGTCCAATTATAGTCAACATATAATTGGCGCTACTGGGCCGCAAATATCGAGCCCGGAACCCATATATGAATATTTAATAATTAAATATTATATAATTATAAAAATTAATTATTTAATTTATGAACAAACATATAAATTTATAAAACTAACATTTAAAATAATAAACTAACACATAAAAGAATTCAAGATAAATCGGTCCTACTGGACCACAAATATTGAGCCTGGAACCCATATGTGAATATTTAATTATATAAATTAATGATTTAATTTACAGACAACATATCAAATTATAATAAAACTAACACATAGAATAATTCAGGATATTTTGGTGCTACTGGGCCTCAAATATCGAGCCCGGAGCCCATATGTGAATACATAATTATATAAATTAATTATTTAATTTACAAACTAACATATAGAAGAATTCAGGATATCTTGGTACTACTGTGCCACAAATATCGAGCCTGGAATCCATATGCGAATATTTAATAATTAAATATTGTATAATTATAAAAACTAATTATTTAATTTATGAACAAACATATAAATTTATAAAACTAACACATAGAAGAATTCAGGATAAATTGGTGCAACTGGCCACAAATATTGAGCGTGGAACCCATATATGAATATTTTATTATATAAATTAATTATTTAATTTATAAACTAACATATAAAATTATAATAGAACTAACACATAGATGAATTCGGGATGTTTTGGTGCTACTGGTCCTCAAATATCGAGCCTGAAACCCATATGTGAATACATAATTATATAAATTAATTATTTAATTTACAAACTAACATAGAGAAGAATTCAGGATATCTTGGTGCTACTGGGCCGCAAATATCGAGCCTGGAACCCATATGTGAATATTTAATTTACAAACAAACATATAAAATTATAATAAAACAAACACATACAAGAATTCAGTATATCTTGTTGCTACTAGGCCTCAAATATCGAGCCTGAAACCCATATGTGAATACATAATTATTATTTGATTATGTGAATACATAATAATTATTTAATTATAAAACTAACATGTAATTAATGTGTTTAATTTACAGTACACGGCATGGAGATGCCGCTTATGCATCCCGGACCTTCCAGCGATGAGCTACTGTCTTTACAGGGCGATCATAGGTCTGCCCACATATGGGAGGGAGAGTTACTGGCCCATTGTCTCTGTGTCAGGAGAGTGGACGACATGTAGGAATTTCTGCATGATAGACTTATCCATCCCCGTGTAGTCACACTCTTGCAGGAGACGTGTTTTTACAGGATTTTGGAGATGGAGCGGCTGCAACTCGATTGGTCTTTGGTCACGGCCATGATAGAGAGGTGGCGACCGGAGACGCACACATTCCACCTGCCCATTGGCGAGGTCACCATCACACTGCAGAATGTAGAGGTTTTATATGGGCTGCCCGTTGATGGACACCTCGTTGCTCTGCCGCCGACCATGAGAGAGATGACAGGTCCGCAGTACTTGGACATGCTGCAACAGCTCACTGGTTTCCGACTACAGGATGAGAATGCACGAGGTGGGGCCAGTTGTCTGCAGTTGACGCCTGTTCGAGAGTATTAGGAGATGTTGCACCCCGACATCACTGGCGAGACAGATGATCTACATATTCGCAGGTATACGGGGATGCTGCTACTCCTTATGTTTGGGGGGTCTTGTTCCCCAACACTTCGGGGAACCTAGTCAACTTGAGATTTATCCATCATGTTGAGCAGCTAGAGGATTTACCCCAGTACAACTAGGGTGCTTCTATTCTCACCTACTTGTACAGGCAGATGTGCCGGGCGAGCATGGGCACCCAGAGTGACGTTGGTGGATTTTTTACGCTACTACAGGTGACAAAATATTGCCCATACTTTATTCATTATAACATACATAGTAAAAATATATCTTTAATTTTGCGTCAACTTTTTATGTTAGGTTTGGGCCTGAGACATATTCTTGCAGTTGCAGACACCTCTACCACCATTACCTCCAGATGTACCACCTCTGTTTCTCCCTCTAGCTAGGAGGTGGATTCTCCGGCGGGGATATACGCGTGAGTATGAGGCTCGGCATAATCTCCCCTTTGCAGGGATTTGTTGGATATGCTAGTGGGCGCACAGGTAAATGTATACCTAAGTTTACTTAGCATAGCTTCACGTATACTCACGTTTTCTGTTGTTACTTAACAGTTCATCTGGACACCATACAACGACAAGTTGATTGGTGGCCTGCCAGACTATTGCTCGGACGGCCGACTTATTTGGAGCTCTTCTGTCTCGCTAATGTTCCTCGATATTGTGGAGAATCATGCCACGCGGCGGGTACTTCTCCAGTTTGACCGTCCGCAGTATATACCGAGGGGACCTACATAGAAGCCCACACATTATCAGTGGGATGATCGTTCCAGGGTGGACGATGCATTTGTTGCATGGCTAGAGGCGCAGGTCCATACTTGGGACCGACGAGCTGACCTAATTACTGCTCCCCCTTCACAGATTCAGACGGAGACTATTTAGCTCTATATGCCCTGGTACCACCGCGTTACCAGACGTTTTGTCGGTAATCCCATTCATCAAGCCGGCGGTCGGTACGTTCCATGCGCCGGGCGGCACGAGGCACTAATATTGTTATTTTGTATCCTTACTTATATAACTTTAACTTAGCGTTCTGTAATTTATATTTTACACGTTGTGTAGGCTATTGGCCTACATCCATTCCACCAGTTGGGACTGCAGATGCAGAAGCATGCCGGCGAGGGAGCGACCACTTTGCACGAGTATGGCCGGCAGGTTACGGAGCTGGCTGCCCGGACACTGCAGTGAGTCCGAGAGGCCGAGTGCTTAGCGCACGTCCCTGCTTATGTGGCTCTAGAGCACTACCATCGAGGTAGGCCTATCCCACGAGGTAGGGGAGCACGAGGCAGGCATGTCCCACAAGGTAGGGCCGCCCCACGAGGCAGGGCTGTTCTACGAGGTCATAGGGGCCGACGAGGAAGTGGTCCCCAGCAAGGGGGCGTTGAGGCTCTTGTTGAGGCACCTGTTGAGCATGCTGCAGCTGATGCCAGACGTGCATGACAACAACAAGTCGTGTTTCAGCCTTCAGCTGTCGTTCACTCTAGCAGCATCGCAGGTGACCCCGTCAGATCCATTGTTTATCACGGGCATCCCCAGCACCGGAGATGATTGGGAGCAGTACTTTTCAGGCCCATCGATCGTTGCTGAGGATCGGCCGACCCGAGGTGTGGATGGTGGGCGCCGACTGAGTTATGGCTCATCGTCGACGGGTGCTAGGGATCTTTCACAAGCGCATGTATGTTTGTATTACTATTAAATTTAAATTTGTTTTTATCTCATTCATTCGTCATAAATATCTTTATAATTTTCTTATTAAGGCTTCATCACAGCCCGTCACGGAGGCCACTTTGTGCGATGCTGAACAGGATGCGACAGATTCTTATATTCAGGAGCCCGACGAGACAATGGTAAGACTATTTAATTTTTTTTTTTACTTAACATGTACACTACTTAGATATATTTTTATATACTGAGCTGACTTATTCTTCTGTAGGTTGTTGATGGACCGACGACCCCTTCTACCGATCTTGCCAGCACTACTAACGATCATGCTGTTGCGCATCCTGCGATAAAGAGGCGACGTGACGAGGATGATCCTGATAACGTATCCGGGCGGGATGGGATGCGCCTCAGGCCAATAGCTGGATTGAAGCACACAAGTTGTGGGACACATTTATTTTATTTTTTTGTATTTTATGTAAATAATTACAACAAGTTTTTATGTTTACATAATATGCGCATACTATTTTTATTTCCCCATTCCTTCTTTATTTTAATACTACAACACAAACATAAACATAAAAACTTAACATAATTTAAATTTAGTACAACCACGCTATATATATTCACATAAAAAGTAGTATTTAACCGCGCTATGCTTCGCGTGTTAAAGATTCATTATGATACAAAACTGCGTTTTTCGCAGGCGGGCAGCTTTTCAAATCGACAAGACAACACACATAACGTAATATTTAACCGTGCTATATATATTCACTTACTTATCAAACATCTTCATCTTATGACAATGTATTTTTCTAATAATTTTAGCGTGAAACTCGAAAGTGAACGTGTTGGCCCATGTCACTGAATGGGTTTTGAAGATTGACAACATGTGTCCAGTTGAACCAGGTCCATCATAGCATACACTTTTGTATGAAGCAGTTGGATCACAAATCGTACAAGTCTAGGAGATATAGTGATTGTTAAGTATCAAAGAACTAAGAGAATGTCTCCTAATACGAAAAGGTTTCAAATTGATAGAGAAGATAGAAGTTGATTTCAGCTAGGATAGAAATAGAGAGAGGAAGTTGAGTTCCAATCAAACTTGTCTACCAAGGAAGAGTTGGATCATAATTGTATCATGGACTCAACAAACGGACTCTATAAATAATCAAAGTATTACTGCTGAAAGGGGTGCCGCATAAGTACAAAATTGAATCAAGTTCTGAAGCAAAAGTTCCAGAGGTTTTGCAAGCAGAATTATTGTGCGATACAAAGGCTACAGTTCAACTAGAAGGAACATTTTCATTGTTTGTATGTTGAGTCTAGTTGATTGTAGTAGGAGTTTAAATATTGTATCTTATCACCTTTCATAGAAGTAATTGTAATAGGTACACATTGTTCAAGTTAGAGTTAGCTTGAAATCTGTAGAAATTAGCTAGAGGCTAGTTGATACAAAGAGGATTAGAGTTAGTCCTAGGATTATATTTTGTAAGTCCGTTTTGGCTCAGAGTTTAGTGAAGAGTTTTGAGCAAATCCTACTAAGGAGTAGGTCGTGGTTATTTTACCTTTTGAGCCAGGTGTTTTCCACGTAAAAATCTCTGTGTCTTTACTATTACTACTTAATTATTCCGCAAACTGTAGTAAGTAGTAGACTAAGAAAAACCAGGTTCTTCTTATTAGACAGCACTCGAAAATTGGGTACTGCACAATTAATTTATAATATTGTGTAGTATTGAAGTCTAAAACATTAGAACGTAAAAAAATTCCGTTTTTTAATCCAATACTATTTTTGATTAAATGAACGAGAGGGAGAAATTCATTAATTTACTCAACTGAAGAATGTTAAATATCAATAAGATTTAACATCAATGGAACCATAATTTTATTTGATACATATTGCAACATAAACAAGTACATGCACTTATTACAACGACATTATGAAAACAAAACACTATGTGTATCATTGATAGTTGGGCACATTAGATGAACTTCCGCCAGGAGCTCGATTACCACCGCCACCCAAACCAGCTGAAGGACATTTACGACGGTCGTGTCCCGTTTGTGAGCATATGCCACATTTACGCGCATAAACGGTATCACCAACATCCATTTGGTTCCGTATACACATTATTTTTTTCACTTTTAGATTACACAAATAGTCCTTGTTACACACCATTTTAAATGGTTCCGACAGCCAATAATGCTCAGCACCCACTGGCTGCAACTGCCTACTATATGTGTTTAAGTATGCAACAACTTTGTATTGCCTATCAACATAGTTGGTTGGCGCTAAACCTGTATGTTGAAAGCACTTGATGGCATGTGCGCATGACATGTGGTAGATGGACAATTTACCACAAGTACACAACATGCTGACTTCATTTATGGTATGTACATTATTCCCCCGGTGTTGATGGATAGTTGTGCGAACTTCAAAAACACCCCGGTCGTGATCATATTGTAAAAATGAATGCCAATGTGATCGCCTCCTGTATTTCTCAAATATTGTCATTGATATTTGCATAAATTCAACACCCATGTCCATCAATTCTGATGCACCTCTATGACTTTCAACAAACCTCTCTGCCATCTGTTTGAATGTCATCCGGACCATGGCAGTGACAGGCAATCCACGTGCAGACTTCAATAATCCGTTGAAAGACTCCGACACATTTGTAGTCAGGGTTCCCCATCGCCTGCCACCATCCGCATGTAATGTCCACTTGTGAAGCTCATGTCGCATCAACCAATGATAGGCACTTTCGTCTAACTGCCGGATCGATTCCATGCGCCTCCTAAATTTGCACTGTTGGTGATCAGTTGCAGCCATCCACATTAAATCATGCAAGTCCTTTTTGGGATATTTCTTCTGGAAATTGGTCTTCAAGTGCCTCACACAGTGACAGTGGTATGCATAGGGTTCCTGCCATTCAGGCAAATGCTCTACAAAACTTAATATATCACCATGCTGATCAGATATTAGACAAATACCTAAACGTTGTTTGACAACGTGTTGCTTCAAGTGGTTCAAAAATAGTGTCCACGTCTCTTGGCTTTCATTGGCACATATGGCAAAGGCTAGTGGAAATATTTTTCCATTGGCATCTACTGCAACGTCGATCAACAACTTAATATCAAACTTCCCATAGACATGAGTAACGTCTATGAAAATTACTGGACGACAATGTACAAAACCATCAACTGCTGGTTTAAATGCCTAGAACACGTCTTTGAATATATATTTCGGTATTTCCGGACTCCTCTCAAGCTTCCATTCAACAACAGTCCCGGGGTTAAAGTGTTGCAATGCAACCATGTACCTGGGTATAGCTGCAAATGTTTTATCCCAGTCACCATAAACAATTTCAAACGCACGCTTGCGCCCGAGATATGCCTTTCTTTTGGTAATGGTATGGCCATATTCCTGGTGGACTGATGTAATGCACTCTTTGATTTTGTACCTTATGGATGCTTCAAGGTGTGGAATAAGGACAAGAGAAATCAAGTCAATATCCAAGTTGTAGTGATTCCCATTGAATGTGTCCATTTCATAAGTGTGGGTGGCAATGTATTTACCCACTTTCCACAAACCTGTTTTTTTCTTACTCGCACGCAACACTCAATGACAACCCGTAAACTATTTACGGCAAACAACCTTGTATACATCCGGACTTGACTCCCATACCATCATCTCATGGCACTCTCTTACGTTGTACATTTTTGCAGCCCTAGTTAGGCGAGCTTTATCGAATAAAAACATGCCCATTGCCAGCACCGTTGGTCTAGACTCATCCCACATTGCTGTCCGAATTTCGTCAGGATCCCTTGTGAGGGCATCCACATCCGGCATACTTGGAAAATTATCAAGGTAGGGAATATTCCTTGAATGAAATGGCATGTGGGACTCGTAAACTCTTGGTCTAACGGGAGGTGGAGCATGCTCCCTCGTCATCCCAGGTTCGACATTCTCTTCCTCCTCATCATCACCCTCGTCAGGGAAGGGTGTGTGATCTCTTGTCGTCGGCATTGTTGTCATAATCACTATTATCTTCCTGACTCTGCGGATCTGCCAAATCCCGAGTAAATACGTCGTCTACGAGCAACTGAGTGAGGACAGGACCATCAATTGTTGCTCATTTTCACTGCACAAACAACAAAATAATAAGCTACTGAAATTGATAAATACTTTACATATAACTATATCACTTCGCTTACAAGTCGTAATGTGTTGACATTCCATGATGGACATTATCCTGTTGGTGATGACTCCCGGGACGCCCGGATGGACCACCGTGATCCAACACACCAAAACTACGCATATTCCAACTGGGCGTGGATTCATAACTTGTAAAATTCATATCTGGACGGTACCCCTGTGGAATATATGAGTGTTAATACAAATTCAATACGACAAAAATAAACATCGTAACACACAGGAAACTTTTAATTTACTAGTCGTCTTGTGGATTATGTAAAGTAGGAGAGAAATTATTTTCTCGCTCCTCGTTTTCCAGTGGAGATAAGTTTAGATCATGCCAAACTCTTTCAGCCGGAACATGTTGGGCTAAAACTGCTCCAGAAACCACCCGATGATTGAGGGTTATCTCTGTTTTGCGCAACATCATTATTGCGTACGTCTTCAACCTTCACATACATTTCCAATATTTTTATCAAAATAACTTCCCGGTATTCATCCGGAGTCCCCAAAAAATCTCTTAGAGTTTTATCATTCTCGATGTTAACTCAGCGTAACAAGCAACCCCTTGCGGAGTCACGGAATACGGACATCTTCCGGTTATTTTAAGATTCACCACGTTGGCTCAACCTCATTTTATTGCATAACAACGATACAAGTCTATCGTACTCCATTGTAAGTGGCAACTTAACTTGACTCTGTGGAGATAAACTATAGCTCACTGAGTTATTCACCACCACAACCTCACCACCCCCCTCCCCTCCTCCTCCAAATCTAATGAAACCCTTATTTTTCGTTCTTCAGACATTATGAAAAAAAGCCTGAGAATTTAACAAGAAGAAAAATTTATCACAAAGTTGGAGTAATTTCGGAATGGTTTTTTGCAAAACCCTTAACTCCTTTAAATAAGGCAATGCCAAATCCCGGGGTATGGGGGGAGTGGGGGGCGCAAATTTTTGAAGTAAAACACAGTTTAAAAGGGCGTTTTACATATTTGAATTATTGTTATGTCAATTAAGCGCAAAAGAATTATTGATGGACCCACACAATACGCAAAGTGCGGTATTAAAAAGCGTTTTATGTAAAACACAGTAATAAACCGTATTTTACCTTAACGCCCCAAACGGCCGTTAAGGTAAAACGTGGTTCATTACTGCGTTTTAATATTTTGGTAACTAAGTTTTTTTTCAACTCATTTAAATATTTTGAATCCAAAAAGACAACATTTAGATTTCGGACTCAAGCTTTTCATCTTTCTTCTCTATTATTTTTTGGGTATATTATTTCTGTATATATTTCTGATAGATACCATACCCCTTTCATTGTCACTTGTCAGCACAAGTTTGCTAACGTCCCCTTCACGAGAATGACCATTTCCAACTCTCCTTGTTTTCTTCTACTCTTCCATCTGTTTGTCTTCTTTCCTCCCTTGGAATGTGTGCTTGATTCTCTCTCTTTTTTCAATTTTCATCTACTGTTCCACTAACTTCTGCTATAGTTTCTTCACCCTTTTTGCTCATTGGTTAATTTTAGCACAAAATATGAGACACAATGATAAAAGTTAAAAGAAATTCTTTTGTGAGTTCTAAATTCTAGGACATTATATATATAGTAATAGTATGTATTTATATATTTCTATAGATTTAGTTAATTTCTTGTTATTTGTACTAACAAAGTCTTACACTGATTATGAGAAAGATTGATAGCCTACATATATAGTGTATGAATTTCTTAATACTACGAGACCTTTTAGAAAAAAATCGTGCAAGTCAGCCTATACCAAACAATATCACACCATGTTAAAAGTGATTTCGAACTAGTTTTACCAATTATATTTGAACTAAAACCACTAAGTTCGTGGCCGAACCCATACCTCACCATCTAGCTTTACCTCGTATGCAATAGTATAAGAATCATGACTCCAAAGCAAGAAAATAGGTGAAAGACATGAAGTGGTAATTAATTAAGAAGATAATAATAGTAGAAGCTAATATGTAAAACGAAGGATGTTTAATTTTTCTTTTGATAATAATTAATAATCAGACAATAGATATTAAAGGGTGGAAAATTAAAGAGACATGTCTTTATTATTTTTTCCATAAAGATCTGCAAAAGGCTTCCTTAAGTACTTGAAATGTACTTGGTTACTTTATACAATATTTTCTACTAATATAATGCACCCGAAATAAATAACCTTTTTACTGATCATGAACTGAACTCAAAAGAAATGTAGTAAAATATCCTCTTTCAACTCAGCAACTTTCTGAAAAGTCCTTTTAAAAAGTTAATTAAAATGTTGTTGCTCAAGCCATGGCCAAAAAGCTGTTTGATCATCAATTCCACAAAACATGTTGGATAAGCTGCTTTCTTCTTTGACAGTACTACTTTGGTCCATTAATTTCAGATCTGGTCTTGATATTGAATTAGGGTTCATGTTGAATAGTTGAGCCACGGCCACCCCATTATTATTATTTGAGGGTGGAAAAAAGGGTCTGCTTGTAATTGGATGGTTTGATAATGGACTGTCAATGGCTGGTGTTCTTGAAATATCTAACTTGATTTCTGAGCTGTTTTCACTTCTATTACTGCATGATCCTTCTGTTTCCTTGTTCAAATTTATTGATTCTGTTGGTTGATCCCTATTCTTTAGTGCCATTATCTGCACACAATATATATTTAAAAAAAAAAGTTTAAATTGTGCACACTAACATTGTAAAGCAATTACATATAAATTAAATGTCTATGACAAGTACAATAATTCATTTGTACATGATAAAAATAATAATTAATTTGTTATAATAAGTTGAACAACATTTAAAAGAGTAATTTTTTTTATGTTATTGATGTACAACATCACATTGTGAGGTCTGAAAAGAATAAAGCGTACATACCTAATATTTACTTTGTGAAAATAGAGTTGTTGTATTTGAAAGAGTCTCGGACTTGAGAAAAATGATTTGAACATGAGAATAATAATGAAGAGGTCATGTTAAAAATATTAAAGACTTTAACATTATTAATGTATATAACTTAAATGGTTCAAAAGATTTATTAAAATGCCTAATAATGATACTACTAGTAGATTAATAGATGAAAAATAAAAAGCTAGTAGTAGCTAGTAGAGTAGTAATGATTTTATCAACATTTGTCTCCTCTTTTTCAGAGTTTCCTGCTACACTTTCAAGTCATCATTACAAGTCAATCAATCTAAAGAGAAACATGGGAAAGAAAGATCCTTTGCTGAAAATCATGCACCATATACTACATATCATGCTTTTGAAAATACAACTATTTCACCAAAATAGCATATTCTTCTTGAATTTTTAACAACCAAAAAAAAGAAAGAGACATCATTAAATTAAGTGCAACATTATTTTATTTCCTACATGTATTTGATTATTTTTTTGGTGTCATACCTCTGCATGAAGTTTTTGGTTCTGAGATTGGAGAGCATCATTTTCAGCTTTAATAGCTTCAAATTGTCTTTTAAGAAGTTCATAATCTTTCTCCAATTGCTTGGTTTTCCATCTTGCTCTTCTATTTTGGAACCAAATTGCAATTTGTCTTGGTTGTAAGCCTAGAGCTCTAGCCAGTTGCATTTTCCTCTCAGGTTCAAGTTTGTTTCCTAACTCAAAATTCTTCTCAAGAGTTTTTACTTGTTCCATATTAAGTCTCCTTTTCTTTTCCCCTGCTTGTGAACCATCATCTGATAAATCATCCTCTCCATTATGATTTTCCTCACAATTATTATTATTTGCCTCCATCCCAGAAAATGACATGGATCTTTTTCCTAGAAATGACGCAATACCTGCACCCAAAAAAAAATTCAGTGTATTTCCACAAATGAGGTTTGAGGAGGGTGTAAGATGTACGCACCCTTACCCCTACCTTGGAAGGACAGAGAGGCTGTTTCCGATAGACCCTTAGCTTAGACAATATTTTTTGTTGAAGTTTGAAAAACGAGTATTTGAAGTTGAAATTGTATTTAAATATGAATTTCACTTGAAAATAAAACCGAGGTTTTGTGAGGGAAAACTGTTATTTCACTTGAAATATATATTCTCAAATCAGGTTTTCAACTTAGAATTCATTATTTCAAGATGAAGTTATTAATACACAAAAATTAGTTTTGCAAATAATAAATATGTCCAAACACCAACAAAAAGAAAAGTTGAAGATAATGAAAGAAAGAGAAAAAAGTAAACCATGGAAATCTTGAGGTGAACATGAGGGAAGAATGGGAGTGAGAGAAGTTGAAGGTTGATGTTCATCTTCATGACAAGTCTGTAGCATGAAATTGGCAGGGAAGAAATCCATCTCATTAGTGCAAGTCATAACCTACAATATTTTTTGCCACAAGTCCATATATGTATGGTTATGATTCATACTTGAGAGAGATCAAGTTTCTGTTCAAGAAATGGGGAAAATGTTAAGTATGAAATATTAGTAGGAGTTTATATATCTCTTTTTTTTTTGAATCCCAGAAAATCTGCATCTGCCACAATCTCTGCCCTTCGAGCGAGTACTCTTTATGCACAGAGAAAGAGAGGGGTTTAGAAAAAATAAATAAGGGAGTGATGGTTAAAGGAGGAAATGCATTCTATTCTTATGACGAAGGGATGGCTTATATACCTTATCAGCTTCGAGAGAACCTTTTTTCCTATATTTTATCTAGTTTTGGTTTGCTGTATGTATGCATGGTCGAAAAAGTGTTGGATGTTTCTTTAATTAGTATAGTCGGACCTCTTTTGTAACAGTCCTCCTCTATAACAACATTTCATATAACGGCCATGTTTTTTTCCTGAAAACAAATCTTCATGTTATATTATAATATGTATTCTCTAGTACTTTATTATAACAGTAAAAAATTGTCGAAGTAAATAGAATTATTATAGAGAGGTTTGATAATATATTTTTTCTTTTTTAACTTTGTTATCACGTAATAACTCAAGTTAACTTTCAGCACGATCAAGTTATTTTTTCTCATTGATCCCTATAATTTTTTAATTTATTTGGCCAGTTCAGTGACAAAAGTGCGCAGTATGTATCTTTCTGTAATGACAGTTGTCCTTAATGAATTTAAATTTGGAGGGCAACTGATTCTTTGCTAAAGGAGAGAAAATGGGATATATATTATATGGTTTTAGGGGCATAGTGGGTGAGAAAAAAAATACTAGCCATAATAATTCTTAAACTCATATTTCTAATGTGTAGAACTTCAAGAAAAGAGTCTTGCATATATTTTAAGTAGTTTATGTTGCTTTACTATTGTCAAAAGAGATTTCTCATGGAAAGAAAGAAATGAGTTGGCTATATATTTCAGTCATACTTATTTTCTTGAGTTCAATTTATATATATATATATATATATATAGTTAATATATATATATATACTTTTTACATCGTCATGTCACCTAAAAGATAATTACCGTTCAATCACGATGATTTTCTTGGGGTGTTTTTTTCTTTTCTCTTTTCTTTTTTTTGGGGGGGAAGG
>ML284150.1:0-11856 GCA_005239495.1 Nicotiana undulata
GAATTCCAATTCAGGTGCCGAAATACTCCCGGGTCATCAGAAACCTGAGGCGAACACACTCCCTAGTCCGAAATCATCATCCGGAGCTGCTGGAGCTGTTAGAACTCGATTCCAAGGTCGTTTGCTCAAAATGCTACTCGGAACCAAAATCAGCCGAATAGGCTAGCCTTCAGGAACCAAGTGTTCCTGAACTGACCAAAACACTTCCGAATCTCGAACTACCGGCCCACACAAGTCATAAGGCACGAGTAGTCGCTATGGGAAGAGTCATTCACGGGAACGGAGTCCCAACAAATAAAACGACCGGCTGGGTCGTTACACCTCTACCACCTACCAAACCTATAATACCCAACCAACCTATTATCATTCACCTCCAGCTCGTCCAAATTACCAAAAACCCAGCCTATTATCATTCACCTCCAGAGATAGATGGAGAAATTTGGTTGAAGCCTATCAATTCGGATGCAGTCAAAAGATGCTATTTGTAAACCATTTTATGCTTCATTATATGATGTAAATTGAAATACGCTCAACCTGATTCCCGTTTAAGAGGGGATACGTAGGCAGCCCTGTGGGTTCGGTCAAAATTTAATAAAATTTCCATTTTCTCGATAATCAGAAACTGGGGCAGAATTTTGAGGAGGACCCTCAAAAATTCGAAGCATGTCAGGAAACCGCATCATACGGAACGGTCAGAAAGGTCATCTAGTTAACTGGGGCAGAATTTTGAGGAGGACCCTCAAAATTCTACGGCAGAGAAAGTTGCAATGTCTCTAGTAATGTCATAGTTACTGGTTCATCTAACTAATTTCTAAACTGCATATTACTATGTCTTTGAAAACTACACACGTGTGCTTTTGAAAAGAAACTTTACTTTAGGCAAATTCTACCCCTGATAACTTGAGCATGATCCTCAGATAGAATGAAGCAGGTCGAGCAATCAAAGACACGAACCAACCTCCCCCCCGCAAAACTCACAAATTTTCTATGGATGCAGGACTATGTCATCATGATAAGAATTGTCGCAACAACGAAACACATCGTCAGCTAAGAATACTTCACTTTTACTCTTACATCTGCATAAGGCCAAGTTCCGTCTCAATTCCTGCATGAGTCTAAGACCTGCCTCCCATCTACATAAGGCTAAGCACTACCTTCTCCTTGCACGAGACTTAGCCCTGTCTCAATCCTTGCATGAGGCTATGCCCTGACTCTCTACTTGCATAAGGCTAAGAACTACCTTCTCTTTACATAAGGCTAAGCACTGCCTTCTCCTTGCATGAGACTGAGCCCTGTCTCAATCGTTGCATGAGGCTAAGCCCGGCCTCTCTACTTGCATAAGGCTAATCACTGCCTTCTCCTAGCATGAGACTAAGCCCTGTCTCAATCCTTGCATGAGGATAAGACCTGACTCTCCATCTGCATAAGGCTAAGCACTGCCTTCTCCTTGCATGAGACTAAGCCCTGTCTCAATCCTTGCATGAGGTTAAGACCTGCCTCTCTACTTGAATAAGGCTAAGCACTTCCTTCTCCTTGCGTGAGACTAATATCTGTCTCAATCCTTGCATGAGGATAAGCCATGCCTCTTTACTTGCATAAGGCTAAGCACCGCCTTCTCCTTGCATGAGACTAAGCCATGTCTCAATCCTTGCATGAGGCAAAGCCCTGCCTCACATTTGCATGGGACTAAGCACTATCCTAAATTTCTGACGAGACTAAGCATTGTCTGGATTTTGCATTGTTCTCTTCTCTCGGGCTAAGCTCTGCCCTCAACTTCACACAAGACTAAGCTCTTTCTTGTTACCTCTGGCATCATATCTCTACACCTCATACGCTGAAGCATAGCCAACTTGTTCGAAGGCGTCATAGTCTGAAGGCATTATCCTCATAGCCAGAAGACATCATTCCATGGCCTTAGGATCTCTCGAATTTGCACATCATTATTCAAAGGTGTCATGGTTTGGAGGCACTATCTTTATGGCCCGAGAACATCATTTCATGGCCTGCGAATCTCTTACCGCCCAACTCATGGCCCAAGACATCATGGTCTAAGGACGTCATCCTCACCGTCCAAAGACAATCTTCATGGTCCGAAAAGGAATTTGCATATGTCTGAATTTACATACGTGCTCGCAGTATACTTTTGAAGATTTGCAGTTGACCCCGGTAAGTAACCTTTTTCCTAACAGGAGCATTCCCGCTCTAGTTCCTTCAAATTATTTCAAACTTGACCGTTCACCCATAATCGTTTCAAACCCCAAGTAATCCTACTCGGAACCTTTTGTGCGTTCTTGCGACAACTCCATCGTTTTATTCCACCATTGGATACGGAACTACACACGGCCTGATTCCTGTAAAACCAGGGATATGTAGGCAGCTCGGAAGCCGGAGTGCGGCCTATATTTTTCAAATCACCCTATTCGGTCAAAATTGGTCATCATGTCTTTACCCGACAACTCTTTAATCATTCCCGGGTAAAGAGAGGCAACTGTTGATACTCAATTTTTTTCATATATTCATAAAATATATATATACCTTCAAAATAGTGCATGAGCATCAACAAGTATTTTCTATAATTTTCTATAATTAAGGCTTTTTATCAATTTATTCATGCATTTTATTATATAAATAATTTTTAATTGCATCAAAAATAATTTTATAATCATTTACTATTTAATTTTTATCATTTATATTCATATTAGGATTTAAACATTTTATGCATATTTATATTTGCACCTTTAGGCTATAATTGCAATGATTTTGCAATAATAACACATATATGCATAATTACATTATTTATACAGAAAATGATTGTTTATATTTTATAACGTTAAGTAATTATTTTAAATCATTTTCATGCACAAATGATATTTTATTATTTATTAATTATTTTTATAAATTATTTTACAGGTTTAATTAGGTATTTATAATCTAGCCCCTTTCCTAATTAATTTCGGACCTAGCCCCGGCCCAATACAACCTAACTCATTAAACAACCCAATACCCCATACCCGTCCTAACTCAGTACCCATACCCGTCCAAATTAACCCGCCCAGCCATAAGCTCTAGTCCTAGCCGTTTATCTCAGGAGATCAACGACTCTTAATCACCCGCCCCCTTTTAAATAATAAACACCCATAACCCTAATTCATTCCCAACTATCAACAACCCTAGAACACTCTCGTCTCTTCCCGTTTCCCTTCTCAAACCCTAATATGTCGTCACCCATTTCCCCTTTGATTCCTACCCTGAAATGGAATCCTATAGAGGTTCCCTACCATATCTGGTCCTATTTCTTTACGTGTTACTCGTCCTTGATGTTACTTAACTTGCTCACTCAAATAGAAAGTTGATTTCGAGAGATTCGAACCAAATCTGGTTCAAAATCTCTTATATGTTGATTATTTCTGTCTGGGTTCATCCTATCCTCTGGGAGTACGAATATTTTTCGTATCTTTCAGTTAGGGTTTCAGATCTCTAGTTCGAACTAGATTTTGTTCATTTCAGTTTCTTTTAAATGATATTGTTTGTCTATATTTATTCTGTTACTCACAAATCCGTCTATTTTTTGTTAAATCTTTTACTTCCCCTAAAATTAGGTTTAAGATCTTTCCTGATCTAAAATGATTTTTCTATTTCTCTAAATGTTTTTTCTTTAATGTCTCTGTATATCTATCTCTGATCATCTTTATTATAATTACTTTATTATTTCTGACTGATTTTACTTACCCTAAAAATTAGGGTTTTTTTATTCTTCAAAATGGAACAAAATGTGGTTCAACCTTAATTATTTCCCCCTATATGTCTTTGTGTATCTTTATTATAGTTCTTTTATATTTCTTCCTATTTTTACTTATATTAAATTTAGGGTTTTCGATTATTTAATTATTTTTCCTTTAATGTTTCTATCTATCGGTTTCTATGATTCTTGCCGTTAGTTATTGACTAATTTTACTTACCCCAAAATTAGGGTTTTGAAATCTTTACTAAGATTTCAGTCTTTCCTTTCTTGTATAGTACTGATATTTCCTTATTTTCGTTCGATTTACCTGTTCTTACCTTATTTTGTCCGTTATTTGGCTGTTAATTTATTCGGTATAATATTAACCTAGGTAGTACTTGTCTAATTATACACTACTATGTCTTTCAAATTGACTGAACTTGACTTTAATTGATTTTAGAGTTATTCTCATTCCTTATTTGTGTAAGACTAATTCATTACCTTATTTGTCTGCTTAATTCAGTTCTATTTAAACCTCTCCCCCATTCCCCTTTGGTACAGACTGGAACTCTCAACTTCTCGTTAAAACATAAGCTCTCTCTTGTTCTCTGGTGTTCTGATTTCTGTGCTAAGTGTCTCATGCTTGGGCCGGCTGAAAGCCAAGGCTAAGTTATTCTGGGATTTCCCTGATGTGGCATACTTGCTTGTTTTCTTACTAAACTGTTCGGTTGGTACCCACCGTTGTGGATCCCGAGGAGTGCCTAACACCTTCCCCTCATGGTAATTTGAGACCTTACCCGATCATTGGTGATGTAAATTGGTTAAACGAGTTATTTCCTCTAGGTTCCCTAACGCACCTTAATCCGTTAGGTGGCGACACTTCCAATTCCTTACCCATCCCAAAAAATGGAGTTGTCTCAAAATGTCGAAACCCGATTTCGCGAGGATAAATGGGCGCGACAAAGTGCATTAACCGATGAAAGATCACCCCTGGACAATAGAGGCAAGTCACCTGCAAAGCACAACTATATTATCTTTAGCCTGGCACATTTAGGGTGATAGTGGAATCCTTACTCCTCTGTTAATCTACTCAGACTTCTACTAAGGTGCTCCATGGAAACTGTCACGACCCAAAATCCATAAGGTCATTATGGCGCCAGACACCACTGTCAGGCAAGCCAATCATTAAATGGTTAAGATAAATTTCATGTGTTTAGCATTTTTGATATCATTACCTTTCACTTTATTACATAATAACTGAATAAAATCCGCTAAGTAAATACGATATTTTATTATTCCATTTTAATAAAATACATCCCAAACACATCCCAGAACCCAGTGTCACAAGTGCATGAGAAAATTTCTAAGAATTAAACAGAAACGACAATGCTTGTACGAAATACAATTGGACAAGGAATTTAAAAATTAAAATAAATATATCTGAGGGAGACTCTGTCAGCTGCGGATCGCCTCCGGATGATGCAGCTTGCCTAAGTCTCCAAGCCATCCACATCGCTGTGAAAGTACCTGTGCAATAAAAATGCACAGCAAGTGTAGCATGAGTACGAAAACAACGTGTACTCAGTAAGTATCCCGCCTAACCTCAGAGAGGTAGTGACGAGAGGTCAAATTAGACACTTGCCAGAAGTCAATTTAGTATAATCAAGTGAGACACTAAGCGGGAATATCATAGGCAATTTAATAAAATAAGGGATAAGTAATATCAACTTCTTTCACATTTAACACTTTAAATCTTCGTCATTTCAGTTGGCAATTTAAAACTTCATAGGCCAATAAACAAGTAATCATTACAGAAATTACGCAACAATTATCATGCACAAGAAATGCCGAGGGTCGAACGACGCGGACCTACAATGATAAAATGTGCACTGCCGAGGGTCGAACGGCTCGAACCATAGATGCATCTATCTGCCCCACTCGCGAATCGATCATGCGATGCGGTCATATATAAATAATAGAGTTATCCTGCTCGCGAATCATCCATGCGACTCAGGTGCTCATATATACACATTCACATAATTAATCCGCATTCTCATTAGGAAACCAATTTCTCAAGGAAATGATAAAATTCTCTTTAACTGAACATGAGGATAGTATTTAAATCATTTCTGGAAATTCACTTGCCGAGTTTAATAATGTTGAAATATTATAACTTTGTCAGGAACGCAATTATCCACGGAAGAATCAATTTTCTTTCTAAATGATTAAGAGAAGTAAACTCTAACCTCCTTAGGTAGTCAATTACTAATTCTCTAGTATTAACAGTCTAATATTATTGGCAAAATCACAAGTACAACACGTAAGGCATGCTAGTGGGTCCTAGACTACCCGAGCATAAGTATAATAGTAGCTATGCATAGACACTCGTCATCTCGTACGTACGTAGCCCCCGCAAATGGTAGCACATAATTAATTAGTTCACCTATGGGTAAAATTCCCCCTCACAAAGTTAGAAATGAGACTTACCTCGCTACGAAGATTCATAACCGGCCCATGAGCCCTTCTGACGACTCCAAATCAATTTCACAACGCTCCAAAGCTATCCCAATAACGGCAAACAAATAAACATATACTCTAATACTTGTAACAATTCAAATTATATAAATTCCCAACTCCGCTCGACAAGATGACCAAACTGCCCTCAGGACCACGTGCCCGGATTCTAAAAATTTTTTAGGATAAATTCTACCCATAGCTTTACTAACTCAAATATACAATTTACTCTAGTTTTCATGCTCAAATTCATGGTAAAGATCCAAAATACCAACTTCTAGGTTTTCTTCCAAATCCTATAATTTTCACAATTTGCTATACTTAGATCCGAACTTAAACCATGTATTTAACTTGAAATGAGTTGGAATGTCTTACCTTGTGATCCTTGAAGAAAATCTCCCCTTGAAGCTCCCCACAATCACCCACACCAAATGAAATTAGGATTTTCCCGTTTTAAACACTGCATTGCCTCCAGCCTTTTCACACCTGAGTTGCAATAGCTGCTCCTGCGGCTCTGCACCTGCGGAATTTCCATCGCAGCTGCGGCTCTGACTCAGCCCAGCAGCTCCTGCTTTTGCGATCCTCCTTTCCGTATCTGATCCTTCGCAGGTGCGGATACACCATCGCACCTGCGTCCCTTCCCGCATATGCGTCTCCTTGGTCGCTGCTGCGACTCCGCACCTGCGGCCAAAACCCCACAGGTGTGGTCACACCATATGACATCAGCTTCAGCTATTTCTCAAACTCATAATTCGATCCGTTAACCACCCAGAATCCACCCGAGGCCCCCGGGACCCTGTCCCATTACACCAACCTGTTCCAAAACATAATGCGGACCTTCTCGAGGCCTCAAATCACATCAAATAACATCGAATTAACGAATCGCTCTCCAGTTCAAGCCTTATGAACTTTAAAATTTCAAACTTCCACATTCGATGCCGAAACCCGTAAAATCACGCCCGATTGACCCCAAATTTTGTACACAAGTCATATTCGACATTACGGACCTACTCTAACTTTCGGAATCACATTCCGACCTCGATATCAAAATTTCAACTTCCGGTCGGATTTCACATAAACCTTCAAATTTCTATCTTTAGCCAAATGACTTCAAAATAACCTACCGGCCTCCGAGTTCACTTCCGATCGCGCTCCCAACTCCAGAATCACCATACAGATCTATTCCTAGACTTAGAATCCCATACGGACATCAATATCACTGAAATGCACCTGAACCTAGACTTATGAAATTTCTTCTATAATGCTAACTTCCACAATGTACGCCGAAATGCTCCCGGGTTGTCGAAAACCCGATCCGAACATACGCCCAAGTCCGAAATCATCATACGAACCTACTGGAACCTTCAAATCCTGATTTTGAGGTTGTTTACTCAAAATTCCAATCTTAGTCAATTCTTCCAACTCAAGGCTTTCAAAATGAGAATTTTCTTTCCAAATTGACTCCGTACTTCCCAAAATTAAGTTCCGACCACACCTACAAGTCATAATACCTGAGATGAAGCTGCTCATGGACTCAAACTGCCAAACGACGCGCTAGAGCTCAAAACGGCCGGTCGGGTCATTACATTCTCTCCCACTTAAACATATGTTCGTCCTCGAACGTGCTAAGAACTGCTATGGAGTTGTCTGAAATCACTGTTTAACACCTCGTGCACCTGCCCGTGCTACCACAACCTTGTTGAGCACATTAGCTTGATCAAATTTGAAGACATCCCTTTTTATCCGTACAATAAGCTCAGAATCTAGTTCCACACCTGAAATTCTCTGCTAGGCATGTTTCCAGTATATAAACATTGTATCTACTACCACACGAGGTACCAGAACACGACTGCGTACCTTTGCTGAATTAGCACCATGCACCGCATAATTCACCATCTAACCACCATGTCATTCCCTGATCCTTAATAATCAAAATTCCACGAATCTGATGCTCCCAATGCACCTTATGATATATATATATATAAGTCCTGCTATAATGCTAACGATACCACCACATCGGAGGAGATGTGTAGAAATTCCTAACCAACTGCAGAGTTAACCAAACATTGAATCTTTCCTCTTGACTCAAATCATCATCTCATTACAAACCAAATAATGGTAATCATCCTATAATATACTTCACATAATCTTACCGCACCGATCCCTGATCCATAAATCTTGTCTCACCCAGTATGAACTGCTCAGACAACAAATCATCCCAGACATGACCAACAGTCTCACATGATGCCACAATGTGCCAATAGGCCACAACTCGAACATGATACATAAGGAAATGGCTCAGGAAGGGACTACTCGACTCACGCAACCAATATAAATATCCCTAAGAAAATAGAAAGTAAAACACAAGAAAATAATTATAGGGAACAGTACTCAACATCACATTGTTGCGGCGTGCAACCCGATGCGACGTGCCAACCAATCCCATCGTGAAATTCACATAAGAGATACTCACCGAGCTAAGTTACTCATTTTCACAAAAAAATATCTAATATCGGTCACGAGCACCCTAAGTGCATAATACAATCCTAGAGAGATTGATAGGGCCATAGGCTACAAAACATAAGCACAACTAAGGTGCGATATATATACTCTGAATCTCAAGAGCACTCCTTCTCACTTAACATCATCACTACACGGAGACCCACACATAAGGATATATCAAGCTGTTTCACAACTCACACGACACAATTATAATATTACATAAATTTGACGAAGACGGAACTGTCGCGCCCCCTTTTTCCCCAAGCACTCCTTTCGGGGCCGGTTTAAAAGGGTTTATGACATTGGTTGGGACAACTCGTTCCTTCTGGGAAGGGGGTTTGCATATTTGAAGAGTCGCCACCTAACAATTTTTAAGGTGCGTTAGGGCACCTATTAGAAGTTCATTTACCACTACGTTCGATAACCAGAGACAGGGTAAGGTCTTGAAATTATTCCAAGGGGAAGGTGTTAGGCACCCCTCAGGATCAACAAGTGTTGTTCCCGGCCAAATAGCTCTTGTGAATTTTTTACAATTAGCAAATAAAAAAATAAGGTTCAAATAATAGGGGATTTTAGTTTAAGTACACATACATTTGAAAACAGTTGATGGAGAACTAGATTTTGAAAACAATTATAATCTAAGCATGTTTATGGGAGTAAAGGGGTATCCTAGGTTTGTTTATAATATTGATCACATCAATGCAATACCTGGTATGACACTCCTCGAAGAGGTGCTACACGTGGTATTAACTCACCGTTCATCATATCCATATCTACCCTTTCCCACCCCGTAAAGGTAATTAAAGCGATTGTTGGTCTCGACCACTATTGCATGTTGTTACCCGTCCCTTCCTATTAGTCCCGGAGGATTTTAGGACTTATATCCTATAAAGGGGGGGGGGTTCTAGGCAGACCCTCAGGTTTAAAGGTAAAATACGAGTGCGATATATAGAGAAACAAATAGGACTGTAGATAGGGGTAACACATAAACATGAAATGGGGCTCAAATACCTCCACAGATAATACAAGTAATCAGGATGACTCAAACACAATTAAGGTCTGGGTTTAATTCATATCCTAAACATGGTATATATGTGGTAACAATAGAGAGGGACAGAGTTATTGCATAACTCAGAGAGGAAGTCCTAATCAGTTTTGCCTACTGGTTTTAAACATGCTGATAGTTAAACAATAATCACAAAAAAGTAGTTCCAGTTTTATTTTTTTTATGGTTGATTACCTAAGGCTTGCCTAGGCGTGGGATCATATGCAACAGTTATCCATAATTGTAGACAATTTTAGGTTGTTCTACCTAAGAGCTTGTAGTTCTGAGTATGGCATAATATACAGAGATTAATTACCAGTTGTTATGGCGAAGTGAACTATTTCATACTTCAGTAATTCGGATAAGTGTAATTGGGCGAATATGATCCTAGAACATGATATCTAATGCAGAGACATGCATAATAACTTAAAACAGGATTTCTAAATGCACATTGAATTATGCACAGTTTTAGAATATGCAGAAGTGACAGTTTATTTTAATGTTGTTTACCTAAAAATAGGATTTCTAAGTGCGTAGCATAGTTGTAGCATGATGATTGCACATTTATCCTAAGATAGGATTTCTAAATGAATTTTAGACTAAGCAGAATCACATAGTGACAGTTTATGTTGGTGTTATTAGTTGCCTTAGAGACAGGAGTTCTAAGTGATGGTGAGATGCTAAAAAACAGTATATAAATCCTAGGGAGCATGATATCTAATGCATGGCATGCTTTGTGTTATGCCTAAACATGGTGTCTATTGCACACAGAAAAAAGTAAACCTAGGAAGCATGTTTCTACCCTTGATTACGCTACATCATACATAGTGCCCTCCCCGTTTTCACTATCCAACCCCGAAGTTGTTTTACAAATAAATATTACAGACCATTGAATATGAATTACATAACTGAAATAGAAAATAAGAAGCTATCTATAGGAAGCCTGCAGTATGGGCCCAAATCTCTAGGTCCTTAATGCCAAGTATTGTTTCACAACCTTTCTCATAATCCGGGTGTGTCAGAGTTCCCTAAGGACCTCAAGGGATCCTGAGTAGTGCTCACACCCAGACTTCATAGCCACAGTAGAGAGTAAGTGCAGTGTGGAAGGGCCATCCTTAGTGTCTCAAAGTTCAGAGGGAGCTCAAGGGTCCCAAAGCAATGCTCACACAAAGGGAGAAGAACTTAAGAAGTCTAAGAGTAGAGCGGGAGTGCTTGACATAGTTTTGAAAGAGATGTTGAGTAGGAAAACAGTTTTACACAAGAAAGACTGATTTAAAACAAAGGAGTTTTTCAAAAAGGACTTTATTCAGTAAAACAACTTGACAAAGAGTAAGACAGTCAAAACACATTCATCTCAGGATTAGAACAGTATACCAAGGCAGGTTTAACAAACACAAACAAGGTAGTGAGGGACTGGGGACACATAAAGTACAGAGTAATAAACATATAACATGCAGAAGTACAAAGAGGTATATGATAGAAGCTCATAAGGGGGTTTGGGGAATTGGGGTGTAGCATAGTATAGGATTAGACTAAACACAACAGTATCAAACAACCCAAGGTAGTAGAGTATACCCCTAATCAAACTAATGTACAAACCTAAGAGTAGAGCAGAAACATTGAAACATGTTTTAATTTTACAAAGCATAGCATGAAGTAGGGACATTAATTACATGTTGAATAGCAAAATAAGAGGTAGAAGCACATCAGAAACACAATGAACTGAAGCAACAATTGAAACATCTTGGTTTTGAGAACTGAATTGAATTAGAACATACGAATGAAGTGAAGGCAGTACCACAAAGTAGGAAACAGGAGAGCACAATAGTTAGCCTTGGCTTGCAGCCGGCTAACTTGGAGTAATAGTAAGTAGCACAGAAGAGAGAACAGAGAGTTTAATTGCGAGAGAGAGAGAGTTATTGAACCAGTGAGTTCGTGTCATTCTTAATGAAAGAGTGGCGTATATATATATACTTTGAAAGCATATGGTAAATAAGGTAAAGTCCATAGTAATAATAAATAAGGGATCAACATCAATCAACATATAATCAAAGTAAGTACCCCCCCCCCCCCC
>ML284150.1:11918-43061 GCA_005239495.1 Nicotiana undulata
TTCAATTAAGGAGTCAATTTCAAATGGTAATATGCAGACAACAAATAAGGAAAGATACCCTATGTGACTGCATATAACATATAAGGAAATAATTTAAGTATAGTATAAGTAATTAGTCTAGGTTCAGAATATTTCAATTAAGGAAATAACATAAGAATCCATGTGATAACATAGTCGACCAAAAATAAGGCAAGGAAATAATTTAAATGTTGAAAAATCAGTAAGGGAATCCTCACAAGAGATCAGTGAGATATTAATTGCAGGAAATTAGGAGTTAAACATGAGTAGTACTGATTCCTGTGAGTACACGAAATAAACACACAATAGGAAAGAAAAATCAAAGATTCCCGTAACAATCACATAGAATCAGGGATTCTAATAGGAATAACATCAATTAAAGGAAATTAACACGAATTAGATAGATAATAAGCAAGAAGTCAGAAATCCTAGTAGTGAAATCATACGAAATTAGGGATTCACATGAATTACAGAGTAAACAATGATGTAAGCGGAAAAGCAAGAAAAATCAGAGACATAGATGAACAACATAGGGTAAAATATCGGAGAATCATAAAGCTCATGAGACGCAAGCACATATGCAAACATATTATCAAAGACAAAATCAGGAACTTAGGGTTTAGGACTAAAAATTAGGGGTTTCAACACAACAACTTAGATATGAGCGAGAAACTTAAATAAATCGCTAAAACACAATAGGAATCATAGAATGACACTAAAAATCATAGGAAAATCATTTCAGAAGAGGTCATGAAACCCTATTTTTGAAAACGAAGAGTCATTTTAGATAAAATCGGAGAATCTTTGAGAAAATAACGAAATAGCTCAGAATATACATAGATCTATCAAAATAATCGGAAAGTTTTAAGAGCTAATAGTTTAGGGTTTCTGAGAGGTAACCCAAAGAGAAGGGAAATCGTCTAAAGAACCACTGGTTCTAGCCAAAACAGAAGAAATCTTACTCGGATGGCCGTAGATGACCGAAAAATGGCATGAAAGGCCATAGGTGGGAGTTGAACCGCTCCAGGATCTCTTAGGGGCCTCAGGGCAGTGTCAAACCGGCGTGGGGTAAGGCAGAGGCTAGGAAATGGTGAGAGGTCATGGTTTCCAGCGAGAGAGATGGCCGGAGAAGATGGACAGAGTCCATCGAAGTGGAGGGAAGGTGGAAGGTTCTAGAGAGAATGTGAGAGAAATGGAACGAGGGGAAATGAATGGGGGGTAGTCATTAGGGGGTTATTAATGGTAAGGGTTAATCTGGGCCGTTGATTTGAAATAATCAACGGCTCAGATGGAATGGGGATTGGGTCGGGTGATGTGAGAATTGGGCTTGGGTTGTTTTGGCTACTTAAGTGGGTTGGGGGTCCGGGTAGATTAGGCTGAAATTAGAATTAAGAGTGGCTATTTCTTAAATACCCGTTTAAAATAGATAAAATAATTAATAAAAATAGCTAATAATTATATCAAATAAAATTAAGTCTAAATAGGTGAAGTTAAGGTGATTAGCTAGTATTTAAAATATAAAATGAGATTGAATTAAAATAGCATAAAATATATAATTAGGCTATAATTGCAAAGTCATTGCAATTATGGCCAAATAATGCCAATTTGGCTAATTTGTAAAATAATTAAATCCTAATAGGATCAAAATGATATACTAATCTAAGAAATGTTTTGAAATTATTTATAATGTAATTTATGATTAATTATTGGATATAAAAGTACTTGATAAAATTAGAAATAAATTGATAAAAATATGGAAAAATACCCATTGTTATAAAAACTGATTTTGAAGGTATATATGCAAATTTGTAAAGTAATTTGAGGAAAAATTGGGTATCAACAACTTCCCCTCAACATATAGGGTTGGATGAATAAACGACTTACGGGGATGGTTAGGAGACCTGGAGCGGGACCGCTCCTGCCGGGACGGCCGTTGGTTGCCGGATTACCTGCAAATAAACGATACAAGAATATATTATGCGTAAATTTAAACATGAAGCAAGTTCCCGTCGGACCATGAATGTTGTCTTCGGACGGTTAAGGATGACGTCCTCTGACCATGATGTCCTGGGCCATGGGTTGCTTGATGCAGGATTCGCAGGCCATGAAATGATGTTTTCGTGCCATGAGGATGGTGCCTCTGAACCATGACGCCTTTGAATAATGATATGCAAAATTTGAGAGAGATCCCCAGGCCATGGCATGGTGTTCTCGGGCCATGAAGATGGTGCCTCCGAGCGATAACGCCTGTGAACACCTAATTTTTGACCGTATTTAGATTTTTCACTACTTTTCAATATGTAAAATTATTTGAGTTTACTCTACGTATTTTAGCTTTTGATTCACCTTCTTTCAATATTTTTAATTAAAAAAAATGATAGAAAAAGATTAACGTTTAGAATACTACTTTATTTTTTAAATTGCTCGATAATTTAACCAAAAAAACAGAAGAAGAACGGAAATTCATAAAATAAAGTATATTTATTTTTAAACTAGCCATTTTATAATTCTTTTTAGTAGTTCCAATATTTCCTAGACTGGGATTAGTTTATTAGTATTGATTAATAAATAAATAAAAAGATTCTTCCTATCTTTAAATGTGGACCCCCTTCCACAATAGGACAAAATAGGCTAACAAACTCTCACGATTTAAGGGAATTACATTGCACCTCAAAAAAGGAAGAAACAGACAAAATTTGTAACGACCCGACCGGTCATTTTGCGTATTTAGACCCTGTTCCCCTAAATAAGACTTCCCATAGTGGCTTATAGTGATTTATGACTTGCGGGGACGGGTGGTTCGGGATTTAGAAGCGTTTAGAGCAATATAGGAACACTTAGTTCCTTAAGGTTGGCCTTTTTGGCCAAGTTTGACTTCAGTCAACATTGTTTAGCAAACGACCTCGGAATCGCATTTCGACGGTTCCAGTAGCTTTGTATGATGATATCGGACTTGTGCGTATGTCCGGAATGTGTTTTGGATAACCTGGGAGCGTTTCGACACCAAATAGCGAAACAAAGTTTCCTTAAGTTCATAATTTGGTTTGGAACGTGTTTTGTGCTATCGAGGTCCGAACGGAATTCCGAGACCGGGAAAAGTTTCATTATGTCATTTATGACTTGCCTGTAAAATTTGGTGTCATCCCGAGTAGTAAAGGTCGGTTCGGCGCATTGAAACCAAATTCAAGAACTTGAATTTTCTTGAGTTTGATGCTAGAGGTTTTGAGGGGTGATTATTAGTTTAAGCATTGTTTTGGGTGTTCCAAAGGCTCAAGCGAGTCCGTAATATTATTTAGGACTTGTTGGTATAATTGCACGGGGGCTCGGGTGGGCCCAGCTGCCTCCCGGACACCAAACGGGGCCAAAAAACTAGCAGCTTCAGCTGCTGGTGCACCAGGTCTGGTGTGACCGCAGGTGCGGTTGCCCAGATCGCAGGTGCGAGACCGCCCCTGTGGTCAAGGCCTCGCAGGTGCGGCCCCAAGGAATATGGTCCAAATTCGCAGGAGCGGATCCGCTGGTGCGGAATCCTCTCCGCAGGTGCGATCCCCAGCCAACTTCCGCAGGTGCGAGCCTTGGCTCGCAGGTGCGGTCCTCGAGCCGCAGGTGCGAGATCAATGAAGGCAGTGAGCTCATTTAACACGGGACTTAACCATTTTTCACCATTTCTTCTCCACCTTAGGCGATTTTGAGAGCTCACAAGAGGGTATTCGGCCTAGCTACTAAGAGGTAAGTACTTTCCATTTAAATGTTGGTTTATTACATCAAACCTTAGGTAGATTTACACCCAATTAGTGTAAATCAAAAGGGTTAGAGTTGGAAACCTAGGATTGATTAACTTTAGAGAATTTCACCACTTATCTACCATGAAATCATACAAAAACTATATGTTAATGATCCTTAAGTTATGGGCGAGTGTTTTCTTCGAAACTGTCTTTGAGCATGCATTGATATATTTGTATAACATTTGACTAGTTTCGGGGTCCTCGGGTGTAAAATTTGGAGTTCCGGGCGCGTTCTTGGTTCGAGAAGTACGTTCGGCACGAGGTGAGTCTCCTTTCCAACCTTGTAAGAGGGAATTGTCCCCATAGGTAAATGTAAATGAATGAATTATCCCTATTTGCGGGGGCTACGCACGCGCAAGTGACGAGAGTCTGCGCGTAGCTACTACTATGCTATGTCGGTAGAATTTAGGACCTCAGAAACATGCCTTTATGTGCCTTACCCATATCTTTACATGTGTTCCGAGTTGCTTATTATTTTTGAAATCGACCTGAGGATATTAGGAAGTTATGTGTAAGTTTAAATGCTTAAATCTCTGTTTTCCAGTATAATCCATGATAAATTCCTGGATTTTCCTGAAAATTCTGTGTATGTCTACGAGCACCCGTGTCACATGTATGATTCGTTAGCGGGGTAGCCTTATATTTATGTCAACCGCGTCGCATGATTGATTCGCGAGCGGGGTAATAGATGCATCTATGGTTCCTGCCGTTCGACCCTCGACAGTGCACATTTATTTTTGTGTCGCTTCGGCCGTACGCCTCGGCATTTTACATGCTATGTATTTGACTGAGAGTCTTATTGTTATTATCCAATAAATTGTTCTTTGTGGAAGGGGACTTGGGACTTTTATTGATATTGTTATTTGACACTTGCGGGTAGATTTTTGTTCACATACTTGATATTCCATGTCTACTTGATTTCCATGATTGTTAATCCTGTCTAGATTCATTTAATTATACTAGTGCTAATGACCCTAGTGAGTAATACGTCTACCTCTCGTCACTATTTCTTCGAGTTTAGACGGGATACTCACTGGGTACATATTTGTTTATATGTACTCATGCTACACTTCTGTACTTAATTGTACAGGTTCTGAGGCAGGTGTATCTGGTTATCATACCAGAGCGCGATCTTGAGGGTACTATCTGGATTAGACTACACGGTGAGCTGCTCTTCCTGACGTTCCTCAGCAGCACTGTGGAGTTTCTATTAACTTGTTGGATATTTCTATATACCCCTTTAGACAGTTGTACATTTATATTGTCTATTTTGTATATTCCACTAGTCGCCTGTGGACATGTGACACTAGGTCTTGGCACACGTAGTTGGTTTTCTTAGGATTTTCTCTATACCATATATGTTGGCAAACGATCTTTTGAGTTTCATTTAATCAAGTTGCATCACTTGACTGCTTTCTTTAAATGATTTTCTAACTTAAATTATGCAAGTACTTAATTATCCAACTAAGTGAAGTAATTTCGGTAGTGAACTAGTATTGGCTTACGTGACTCCGGTGTTGGTCGCCATCATGAACTGAGTAGGAATTTGGGTCGTGACAACATGGTATCAGAGCTCTAGGTTCACGTAGGTCTCACAAGTCACATGCAAACCTAATAGAGTCTTGCGGATCGATACGGAGACGTCTGTATTTATCTTTGGGAGGCTATAGGGTGTTAGGAAACCTCTCTTTATTCATATTCAATCGTGCAGTCGATGTCTTACTAAATCTCGTTCTTCTATTCTCTCACAGGTGGTGAGGACTCGTGCAGCTGACGTTCCTCACCAGGGAGATACCGCTACCCCCGATGTCCGAGGTCGTGGCAGAGGCCGGGGAAGGGTACCGACCCGAGGTAGGAGACGAGGGTGTCCCAGAGTTGTTCCATTAGCACCCCCAGCGGATCCAGCAGGAGATCCCGTTACTAAGGAGCAGGGTGAGGTTCCCCCAGCAGATCCAGCTACGATGGATTTCATGACTGCACCAGGCTTCCAGGAGGTCATGAGCCGTATGATGTGGTTCATGGACACTATGACCCAGGCTGGTTTATTTCCAGCTGATCCTGCCACATCTCAGGCAGGAGGTGGAGTTCAGACCCCTACCACCCGGGCAGCAGGTCATGCAGCGGCAGTATATCAGACTCCGGGTACTCTGCCCGTGGGCGGAGCACAACCAGCAGCAGCAGCACCTGAGCTTAGACCAGCTGCGGACAGCGATCTGCAGAGGTTACTTGACATATGGACTCGATTTCACCCTCCTGTCTTTGAAGGTGAAAGGGGTGAGGATTGTCGCGCCCCCTTTTTCCCCAAACTTAAAGCGGAGAGATCGAGTTTATGACATTTCGGACAACTCCTTTTGAAGGTAAAAAGGGTTAAAGGAAGAGTCGCCACCTAACGATATTTATGGTGCGTTAGGGCACATTGAGTAGTTAACTCATAAACTAGTTTGCGTTACCAGAGATTGGGTAAGGCTTGAAGTTATCCCAAGGGGGAGGTATTAGGCACCCCTCAGGATCCACAACTGTGGGTCCCAGCCAAATGATTTCGTGAATTCGGACAATAAACAAATAACAAATAAGACTCACAAAAGCGGGGATTTCAAACAAGTATTGAAGTTTTTTATTAAAAGTTGAAATAGATCAAAGTAAATATCTGAGAGAAAGTCCTAGGTTTAAAGTAATATGGATCACATCAATGCAATACCCAATAGGCAGAGCTACACATGGTATTAGCGCACCGGTCATCATATCCATATTCTACCATTTCCTACCCCGTGAGGGTATTTCAAACGTGTGTTGGTCACGAACTCTATTGTGTGCTATTACTCGTCCCATCCTATCAGTCCTGGAGGAGGCTAGGACTACTATTCCTAAAAGGGAAGTACTAGGTTGAACCCTTAGGTTTAAAGGACAAAAAGCTAAGCGATAGGAAAGAACAATTAGGACTGCAAACAGAGGGGAAACACATAGATGCAAATTCAAGGCTCAGATATTCCTCCACAAGTTATACACATAATAAGCATGACTAAAACACAAGTAAGGTCTTTAACTTCAGATCCTAAGACAGGATGGCTACATGTAAATACAATAGCGGGACATATTAATTACTGAGTTTTAGGAGAAGTAACCTGGTCAGTTTTAAACTACGAATTCTTATCTGTAATTAGCAAGACACGAAAACAGTTTCCAGTTTTAATAAACTTAAGGCCTAGGGCTTGCCTAGGCGGGTTAAATAATATTCCAATTATCCTGTTTAGTCTCAGTAGCAAATAGACCGGACGAATCTGTTTTAGACTTAGTCGTGGTAGAAAGGTGATTATTTAAAAAGGTGTGAATGCTACGCTATGCTGTTCTAAATGCAGAAAGACGTTTTTCACAATTGAAATCTATTTTAGCGAGATTACTTATTATACAGAAGGTATGGAGATATGATTTCATTAAGTTGCTGAACCTAGCACATGATTTCTAGATGTTCCTAGCAGTATATTTAACACATGAGTTTGGCGTAGATCATATGAGCATGCTAAGAATGAATTCCTAAGGTGACATGGTCTCTAATGCAAATATTGACAATTGATGTTATTATTTTACCTAAACAGGATTTCTAGATATAGTAATTATGAACATGCAGAGGCAGTATCATTATGACGACCATTTTTTTTATAGTTATTTTAACTACGAACATGATTTCTAAGTGAGGAATTCACAAAGATGATGCAGCGATTATAATAGCTTTTACTGAACATGATTCTCTAGGCAGACATGAATAAAGTGTACGTGCTGAAATAAATAGACCTAAAACATGGAGTCTAATGCATGCATGGCAAGTACTCCTAAGCATGTGACTATTGCACACATAGGTAAAGTAAACCCTATAAGCATATTCTCTACCCGTAATTATACTAAGCATGCATAACCACACATGTTTCACTATCCAGCCCCAGAGTTGTTTTTAAAATTAATTATTACAGACCAGTATTGCATAAATTACATAAGTGAATAAGAAAATTAAGAAGTTACACTATAGGGAGCCAAACAGTAGGCCCAAGTATCAAAGTCCAAATATGCCATATGCCATGACCCTTTGTAACCCAGGTGTCAGAGTTCCAAAGGATCTCAGGGGGTCCCAGGCAGTGCTCACACCCAAGTTCCCTAGCCAGGAATGAGTAAGTGCAGTGTGGAATGCCATCCATGTGTGTCAGAGTTCAATGGGTACTCAAATGGTCCCCAAGGCAGTGCTCACACCCAAGTTCCCTAGCCAGGAATGAGTAAGTGCAGTGTGGAATGCCATCCATGTGTGTCAGAGTTCAATGGGTACTCAAATGGTCCCCAAGGCAGTGCTCACACGAAGAGGGATGGACTTAGCAACTAAGAGTAGTGAATTGTGCTCATAGCTTAAATGAGTTGAGTTTGTAAAGTAGCTTTGAAATAACTGTTTTGAAAATAGTTTTAGAGAACAACATGTGTTTTATGAAAACTAGTTTAAAGGAAAGGCACAGGACATTCACAACTCAGAAGACATGAAGAGTTCAGGGAGCAAACACAAATAAGGATAGGGGAATTAGGGGACAAATAGGTCACATAGTAGAAACAAACTTGCACACAAATAGTTCTTAGGATAGTATTACAGGGTTTAAATTATCATAGCATAGTTACCACAAAAATGTTAAGGCCAAGAATCTAACAGTATTAGATTGAGGGTGTATCAAACAGAGCCAAATATTAGGTCCGAGATTAGGATTACATAATAACTAAACATGATGTGCATGCTTATAACGTTAAGGGGCTAGAAGGTATGGGAGGTTCATGATGAAAATCATATAAGAGGACACTGGACATACTAAAATAAGAGAAAGAGTAGTCATATAGACGAACAGGTAAGCTAGCTTTATAGAAGTCAGGCAGAATCATGGTGAATCACATTAGGAAAAGCAATAGACAAGCTAGGATAGGGGAAAAAAGGAATCACATAGACAAGTAGACATGCTAAATATAGAGAGACAAAGTAAACATGCTAATTGCAAGGCAAGCAGTAGAACCACAAGTAGAAGCATGAGAGAAATAAAAGGAATCTAAATACGAACAGGAACATGTTGTTTTGGGTACTATAAACTTAAACTAGAAACATACCAGTTTGAATGCAAGATTGAATGCAAAGTGAAGAGCATTAAAATGAAGAGAAGTAGAGCAGCAGTGTGTAGAACAATAGAATAACTCAGTTTTGACTTTCAGCCAACTGAGTTGCAAGTAACAACAAGAGAGACAAAAGAGGATGTGTATGAAAGCGAGAGAGATTCAGAATAATATGAGTGCTCTGTGTCTTGTGTTCGTGTGTCTCCGTGTCTGTTATGCTAAAAAGAATAGAGTATTTATAATGCTGAAAACGAGTAAAGCAAATAAGGTAAGGAGTACTAGTTTTAACACAATTATGGAGAAAATACTCAATTAGTATTAATTAAAGACATGACTCCCTTTAATTAGGGAGTCAAGTTCAATCAGAGTTAAATAAGGAAAAGGAATCAACTTATAAACTGATTTTACTATAATAGGGGTAGTGCAATCATGTAGCATTCAATAAAGGCCAAATACCGAATGTTTTAAACAAAGAAAGTATAGGCGACACATAAATAAGGTAAAACTTCAGTTTAGTTTTAAAAATCGTTCAATGAATCACGGATGAGACTGAAGATCACCATGAATCAATGCTAATTAAGGAAAACATCTCACAAATAAGGAAGCAATTCAAAAAATCAATACATAAATATAGGATATACGCAAAAACGCATAGATTCAAAGAGAATGTCACAGCTTTGCATAGAATTAATGGAGTATTTAGGTAAATAATCATCAAATAGTACTTAAATCAGAGAAGCCCTAAACAGGGAGTCATAGATCAGTAGAGGATTAAAACTCCTAACAACGAGAGCCACGGAGAATACATGAATGGCTTCACACGAAACAAACACACATAATCAAAACGGGCTAGAAGAATTAGGGCTTTTCAACCTAATAACTCAGATAGCAAGACAACATAAGAGAATCGTTCAAAATACAGTAAGAATCTCTAAAAACTAGAAGTAAAACCGTTTTTTGAAAAAGGGTTAAGAAACCCTAATTTGAAATTGAAAGATCGTTTAAAGATGAGGGTTTTTCAGAGATAAAAAACGTAGAAAAGCATCGTAATACCGTAGATCTAGAGTAGATCTAAAATAAATTGAAAGACATAGGGTTAGGGTTTCGTGGAACCCAGAGAAGAGGAAGAACCTCAGAGATGGCAGCGGCTTAAGCCAGAACATGTTATAGACCTTACTCAGACGGACGGGGAGGCCGGAAAGTGGCATGGGACCATGGGAGACAAGCGAACCGCTCCGAGCTTGCCTGAGGACCCCAGGGTATCACTTGACCGGTGAGAGGTAGGTAAATGACCATGAGATGATGAAGAACCAAGGTTTTCGGTGAGAAACCAACCGGAGAAGATGGGCATACCTCATCTGAGAGGGGGGAACTCAAGGAGACTTCTAAGAGAGCTAGAGAGTCACAGGGAGGTCTTGGAAAATGAGGGTCGGTTTGGGGGGGGGGGTTAATTGAATTAATTATGGTAATAGGGTTCTGGGCCGTTGATATATTTTGATCAACGGCTCAGATGATTAGAGGGGTTGGGCCGGATTGAGTTTGAAGATTGGGCTGGTTAAGTGGGTAAGAGATCAGGTGGGGTTGGGTTAGAATTTGGCTAGATTTTAAAGTAAAAATAGGCTAAATATTAAATATCCAAATTAAATAGGATAATTAATTAATTAATTCGCCGATAATTGTATAAAACAAAATTAAAACCAAATAAATAAAATTAGGATAATTGAATACTACAAAAAATATAGAAATGATCAGTAGTTGCTTTTTTAAGAGATATAAATGTATATTTGTGCTATTATTGCAAAATTGCTGAAATTAGCTAAATAGTGCCAATACCGGCTAATTTGTAAAATAATTAAATCTTAATGGAATTAAATAGGATTATGAATGCTATATTGAGCTAAGAAACATTTTGAAATTATTTGTAATGCAACTTATGAGTAATTATTGAATATAGAATACTAGATAAATAGAAAAAATAAATTGGTAAAATTATGAAAAAATACTCATTATTATAGAAAAGAGATTTTAAAGGTATATATGCAAGTTTGAAAATAATTTGAGGAAAAACTGGGTATCAACAGCTGCCCCTCTTTACCTGGGAAGGATGAAAGAGTTGTCGGGTAAAGATATGATGGCCAATTTTGACCGAGTGGAAATAGTATGAAAGATTTAGGCCGCACCCTGGCTTCTAAGCTGCCTAGATATCCCTGGTTTTACAGGAATTAGGCCGTATGTAGTTCAAGAGTCACTGGTAAAGTATATCGCTGACGTTCTATAAAGACGGACGCAAGGTGCAAGGCGAGGTGAACGGAAGGGCTTAAGGGGTAGTTTGGAGAAGCGGAGCGGTCCGCTCGTGCCTGGCTGGCTGTTCCTAGCCGAATTTCCTGCAAATGAATAACAAGAATATATTGTGCATAATTTAAACATAATGCAGATTCCCGTTGGACTATGAATGTTGTCTTTGGACGGTTGAGGATGACGTCCTTAGACCATGATGTCCTGGGCCATGAATCGCTTGATGCGGGATTCACAGGCTATGAAATGATGTTCTCGGGCCATGAGGATGGTGCCTCCGAACCATGATGCCTTTGAATAATGATATGCAAACTGATAAAAGAGATCCTCGGGCCATGGAATGGTGTTGTCGGGCCATGAAGATGGTGCCTCCGAATGATTACGCCTTTGGATAGGTTGGCGATATTTCAGCCCATGAGAAATGCAATAGTATGATGATAACAAGACAAAGCTTAATCTTGTGAAGTGAAAGGGCAGAGCTTAGCCCGAAAGGAAATGAGGTAGATACTGGTAGAGACAATAGTTGCTTTGAAAAGTAAAATGGAGGTAGCGTTTAACCTCGGAAGGCAGAATGGTAGCCTTATGCAAGAAATAAATGCAGATGGAGGTAGCGTTTAACCTCGGAAGGCAGAATGGTATCCTTATGCAAGAAATAAAATACAGATGGAGGTAGCGTTTAACCTCGGAAGGCAGAATGGTAGCCTTATACAAGAAATAAAATGCAGATGGAGACAATGTTTAGTCTCGGAAGGCAGAATGGTAGCCTTATGCAAGAAATAAAATGCAGGTGGAGACAACATTTAGTCTCGAATGGCAGAATGGTAGACTTATGCAGTGCAGAAACTAAAATGCAAATGGAAACAACGTTTAGTCTCGAAAGGCAGAATGGTAGCCTTATGCAGTACAGAAAATAAAATGCAAATTGAGACAACGTTTAGTCTCGAAAGGCAGAATGGTAGCCTTATGCAGTGCAGAAAATAAAATGCAAATGGAGACAATGTTTAGTCTCGAAAGGCAGAATGGTATCCTTATGCAGTGCAGAAAATGCAGATGGAGACAGCGTTTAGTCTCGGAAGGCAGAATGGTAGCCTTAAGAAATACAGATGCAAGTGGAGGTAGCGTTTAACCTCGGAAGGCAGAATGGTAGCCTTATGCAATGCAGATGCATATGGAGACAGCGTTTAGTCTCGAAAGGCATAATGACAGCCTTATGTAGTGCAGAAAATGCAGATGGAGACAACGTTTAGTCTCGGAAGGCAGAATAGTAGCCTTATGCAATGCAGGAAATAAAATGCAGATAGGAGTTCTTAGCTGGTGATGAATTGCGGCTGAAGTATCATTTGGGATGATAACAAATGTCGGTGTGTGCGATGAGTTTAAGAAGCGTGTCTTTGAGCAATGTACGTCCTTCGGAAGGATAATATGTTTTGGGGGCCCTTCTTAACCGTTATGCCTGCATCCAAAGAAAAATCGTGAGTTCTGTAAGGGGAAGGTTAGTTCGTATCCCCGCTGGATTTGTTTGACTTGTCTGCTTGATCATGGTGATATCATTGATTGTATCATAGGGGTAGTGTTTGCTAAACAAGCTGTTTAAGTGAAATATGCATGATTTTGTAGAGATGTGATATAAGCATGTAGTCTTAAAAAAAAATTCTTTAGATGAACCGACGACCGGGACGCGGTCCGAGACGTTACAACCTCTCCTGCCTCAGAATTTTGAGGGTCCTCCTCAAAATTCTACCGCAGTTTGATGGGTGGAAACTTCTGACTGTTGCTCGTGCGGTGATCAACTGATGTAATTGAGCCTTCCCAAGAAGCTCATAAACATCTTTCTTGTTTCTTGGCGGTGGTAGTTCTTGAATGGATTTGACCTTTGACGGATCCAATTATATTCCCCGGCGGCTCACAATGAACCCCAGCAACTTCCCAGCAGGAACCCCGAATGCACACTTCCTTAAATCGTCCATGTGATCAGCAACTTTCATCGATTTGATAATGACGTCGTCCACATACACCTCGATCTCTTTGTGAATCGTGTCGTGGAATATGGTAGTCATGGCCCTCATGTAGGTGGACCCTGCATTCTTTAAACCGAACGGAATCATCTTGTAACAGTACACTCCCCAGGGTGTGATGAACGGCATTTTCTCAGCATCTTCCTCATCCATCCAAATTTGATGATATCCAACGAAGCAATCTACGAAGGACTGCAGCTCATGCTTGGCGCAATTGTCAATTAAAATGTGTATGTTTGGCAATGGGAAGTCGTCTTTAGGACTGGCCCGGTTGAGATCCCGGTAGTCGACACAGACTCTGACCTTCCCGTCTTTCTTTGGCACGGGTACAATGTTGGCTAACCATGTCGGGTATTCAACCACCCGGAGAACTCTGGTGTTGATCTTCTTGGTAACTTCTTCTTTGATTTCAAACTCATGTCAGGTTTTAATTTTCTGAGCTTCTGCTTTACCGGTGGACACGTCGGATTGGTCGGCAGTTTGTGAGCCACAATGGACGTACTTAGACCAGTCTTGTCGTCATATGACCAGGCGAATATGTCCTCATACTCCTTTAGGAACTTGGTGTATTATTTCCTCTCTGACGGTGAACCGATGCGTGTTTCCTTGACGTTTCATGAATCTCCTAGGTTGACAACCTCAGTTTCATCCATGTTGGACTTAGGTCTATTTTCAAAGTTTTCGACCTCTTTAACAATTTCGTCAGGTATATCGTCTTTCGTCTGAATCAATGTCCGTTTGTTGGTTCGCCTCATCGCACATCACGGTCATCGGTTCATCAAGTAAAGTAATAGTAATGAGAGAAAACAGTGACAATAAATATCGGATTCATAAAGAAATTGAAAATTGCTTTGATAAATTGAATAACTTGTTTTGAAAATTGAAGATCTTATTGCGAGAATTGAAAAATGCGGAAAAGGGAAGATTGTTTATAAATAAAACAGTAAATAATGCTTGTTTTTAGCCTTGCTACCCCGAGGCTCGGCGGGCTCTGATGGTCCTGATAGACCAGTTCTTGAGATATGCTCCCTCGCTTACTACCTGTACGGAAGGGCCTTCCTCCCCCTCCTCCTCGAGAATAACAACAGCAATCCATATCATCATCCTCTAGGAACAAATTCCTTAGTGCAACGAGTGCTTCTTCTTCGTCTGAACCATAAGTAACGTCGGCCTGCTGGAAGGTCTACTCCAGATGCGGTATCGGCTGCTCCAATGGGTAGTAAGGACCGCGCCAAGGTGGAGACCAATTGTTGAATTCCTCCCATGTGTACTCATATCCCAAATCGAAAGTAGTACCATATTTCTTGATTTTGATGGGTTTGGAGATTCCTTGAAGGTTCTTGCCGAGCCCTTTGCCAGGCTCGTACCCATTCCAGTTTAGTATACTCTCAATTTTGCTATCCCACCATTTATCTTTGTCAATGGCGTTGACTCGCTCAATATGGTGATAAGTTCCTCCACCCAGTTTTCTCCTTCCATCAATCACAGGGATAGTCTGGCGACTATAGGTAGGGTTGCTACCGTCGTCGTGGATGAATACCTCTTGGTGGTTCCACTCGAATTTCACCGCCTGATGTAGTGTTGATCCGACGGCCCCAGCAGCATGGATCCAAGGTCGCCCTAACAACAAGTTGTAGGATGCCGGCACGTCTATTAATTGGAAGTCCACTTCGAACCAGGTTGGTCCCATCTGTAAGCATATACTGATTTCCCCCATTGTAGCTCTTTGGGACTCGTCGAAGGCTTTCACATTGATTGATCCCTCTCTTATCTCGTGTAGTCCTCTACCCAATTTCTTGAGTGTTATCAGCGGACAAATGTTAAGACTGGAACCTCCGTCGATCAAGATCCTTGTGATGAAATGATCTTCACATTGTACGGTGATGTGCAATGCTTTGTTATGTCCCAATCCCTCAAGTGGTAACTCGTCTTCATGAAAAGTAATTTTGTGACTTTCCAGTACCTTGCCCACCATGTTGGCCATTTTCCACTGGTGATGTTGTTCGGCAGGTATGCTTCACTCAACACTTTTAGTAAAGCATTTATGTGCGTCTCAGAATTCTGCAACAAAGAAAGAATGGATATTTGTGCTGATGTATTGTTCATTTGTTCAACAAACAAGGCTCACATAGGATGGCTACATGTGAACACAACAGCGGGACAGATTAATTACTGAGTTTTAGGAGAAGTAACCTGGTCAGTTTTAAACTACGAATTCTTATGTGTTATTAGCAAGACACGAAAAAAGTTTCCAGTTTTAATAAACTTAAAGCCTAAGGCTTGCCTAGGCGGGTTAAAAAACATTCCAGTTATCCTGTTTAGTCTTAGTAGAAAATAGACCGGACGAATCTGTTTTAGACTTAGTCGTGGTAGAAAGGTGATTATTTAAACGGGTGTGCATGCAACCCTATGCTATTCTAAATGCAGAAAGACGTTTTTCACAATTGAAATCTATTTTAGCGAGATTACTTATTATACAGAAGGTATGGAGACATGATTTCATCAAGCTGCTGAACCTAGCACATGATTTCTAGATGTTCCTAGCAGTATATTTAACACATGAGTTTGGCGTAGATCATATGAGAATGCTGAGAATGAATTCCTAAGGTGACATGGTCTCTAATGCAAATATTGACAATTGATATTATTATTTTACCTAAACAGGATTTCTAGATATGGTAATTATGAACATGCAGAGGCAGTATAATTATGACGACCATTTTTTTATAGTTATTTTAACTACGAACATGATTTCTAAGTGAGGCATTCGCAAAGATGATGCAGCGATTATCACAGCTTTTACTGAACATGATTCTCTAGGAGGACATGAATAAAGTGTACGTGCTAAAATAAATATACCTAAAACATGGAGTCTAATGCATGCATGGAAAGTACTCCTAAACATGTGACTATTGTACACATAGGTAAAGTAAACCTTATAAGCATGTTCTCTACCCGTAATTATACTAAGCATTCATAACCCCACCCATTTCACTATCCATACCCAAAGTTGTTTTTACAATTAATTATTACAGACCAGTATTGCATAAATTACATAAATGAATAAGAAAATTAAGAAGCTACACTATAGGGAGCCTAACAGTAGGCCCAAGCATCCAAGTCCAAACATGCCATATGCCATGACCCTTTGTAACCCAGGTGTGTCAGAGTTCCTAAGGACTCAGGGAGTCCCAGGCAGTGCTCACACCCAAGTTCCCTAGCCAGGAATGAGTAAGTGCAGTGTGGAATGCCAGCCTTGTGTGTCACAGTTCAATGGGTACTCAAATGGTCCCCAAATCAGTGCTCACGCGAAGGGGGCTGAACTTAGCAACTAAGAGTAGTGAATTGTGCTCATAGCTTAAACGAGTTGAGTTAGAAAAGTAGCTTTGAAATAACTGTTTTGAATTAAGTTTCAGAGAACGACGTGTGTTTTATGAAAACTAGTTTAAAGGAAAGACACAGGACAATCACAACTCAGAAGACATGCAGAGTTCAGAGAGCAAACACAAATAAGGATAGGGGAATTAGGGGACAAATAGGTCACATAGTAGAAGCAGACTTGCACACAAATAGTTCTTAGGATAGTATTACAGGGTTTAAACAATCATAGCATAGTTACCACAAAAATGTTAAGGCCAAGAATCTAACAGTATTAGATTGAGGGAGTGTCAAACAGAATCACATATTAGGTCCGAGATTAGGATTACATAATAACTAAACATGATGTTCATGCTTATAACGTTATGGGGTCAGATGGTATGGCGGGTTCATGATGAAAAGCATATAAGAGGACACTGGACATACTAAAATAAGAGGAAGAGTAGTCACATAGACGAACAGGTAAGCTAGCTTCATAGGAGTCAGGTAGAATCATGGTGAATCACATAAGGAAAAGCAATAGACAAGCTAGACTAAGGGGAAAAAGGGAATCATATAGACAAGTAGACATGCTAAACATAGAGAGACAAAGTAAACATGCTAATTGCGAGGCAAGCAGTAGAACCACAAGTAGAAGGAAGAGAGAAATAAAAGGAATCTAAATACGAATAGGAACATGTTGTTTTGGGTACTATAAACTAGAAACATACCAGTTTGAATGCAAGATTGAATGCAAAGTGAAGAGCAGTAAAATGAAGAGTAGTAGAGCAGCAGTGTGTAGAACAGTAGAATCATTCGATTTTGGCTTTCATCCAACTGAGTTGCAAGTAACAGCAAGAGAGACAAAAGAGGATGTGTATGAAAGCGAGAGAGAATTCAGAATAATATGAGTGCTCTGTGTCTTGTGTTCGTGTGTCTCCATGTCTGTTATGCTAAAAAGAATAGAGTATTTATTATGCTAAAAATGAGTAAAGCAAATAAGATAAGGAGTACTAGTTTAACACAATTATGGAGAAAATACTCAATTAGTATCAATTAAAGACATGGACTCCCTTTAATTAGGGAGTCAAGTTCAATCAGAGTTAAATAAGGAAAAGGAATCAACTTATGAACTGATTTTAATATAATAGGGGTAGTAAAATCATGTAGCACTCAATAAAGACCAAATACAGAATGTTTTAAACAAAGAAAGTATAGGCGGAACATTAATAAGGTAAAAATTCAATTTAGTTTTAAAAATTTGTCAAAGAATCACGGATGAGACTGAAGATCACCAGGAATCAATGCTAATTAAGGAAAACATCTCACAAATAAGGAAGCAATTCAAAAAATCAATACATAATTATAGGAGATACGCAGAAAAGCATAGATTCAAAGAGAATGCCACAGCTTTGCATAGAATCAATGGAGTATTTAGGTAAATAATCATCAAATAGTACTTAAATTAGAGAAGCCCTAAACAGGGAGTCATAGTGCAGTAGGGGATTAAAACCCCTAACAACGGGAGCCAAAGAGAATACATGAATGGCTTCACAAGAACAAACACACATAATCAAAACGGGCTAGAAAGAATTAGGGCTTTTCAACCTAATAACTCAGATAGTAAGACAACATAAGAGAATCGTTCAAAATACAGTAAGAATCGCTAAAAACTAGAAGTAAAACCGTTTTTTGAAAAAGGGTTAAGACACCCTAATTTGAAATTGAAAGATCGTTTAAAGATGAGGGTTTTCAGAGAAAAAAATGTTGAAAAGCTTCGTAATACCGTATATCTAGAGTAGATCTAAAATAAATTGAAAGACATAGGGTTAGGGTTTTGTGGAACGCAGAGAAGAGGAAGAACCTCATATATGGCACCGGAACAGGTTGTAGACCTTACTCAGACAGTCGGGGAGGCCGGAAAGTGGCATGGGACCATGGGAGATAAGAGAACCGCTCTAAGCTCGCCTGAGGACCCCAAGGTATCACTAGACCGGTGAGAGGTAGGTAAATGACCATGAGATGATGAAGAACCAAGGTTTTCGGTGAGAAACCAACCAGAAAAGATGGACAGACCTCATCGGAGAGGGGGGAAGTCAAGGAGACTTCTAGAGAGAGCTAGAGAGTCACAGGGAAAGATAGAGAGAGTGAGTCTTGGAAAATGAGGGTCGGTTGGGGGGGGGGTTAATTGAATTAATTATGGTAATAGGGTTCTGGGTTGTTGATCTATTTTAATCAACGGCTCAGATAAATAGAGGGGTTGGGCCGGGTAGAGTTTGAAGATTGGGCTGGTCAATTGGGTTGGTTAAGTGGGTAAGAGATCAGGTGGGGTTGGGTTAGAATTTGGCTAGATTTTGAAGTAAAAATAGGCTAAATGTTAAATACCCAAATTAAATAGGATTATTAATTAATTAATTAGCTGATAATTGTATAAAACAAAATTAAACCAAATAAATGAAATTAGGATAATTGACTACTATAAAAAACATAGAAATGATCAATAGTTGCTTTTTTAAGAGATATAAATGTATATTTGTGCTAGTATTGCAAAATTGCTGAAATTAGCTAAATAGTGCAAATACCGGCTAATTTGTAAAATAATTAGATCCTAATGGAATTAAATAGGATTATGAATGCTATACTGAGCTAAGAAACATTTTAAAATTATTTGTAATGCAACTTATGAGTAATTGTTGAATATAGATTACTAGATAAATAGAAAAAATAAATTGGTAAAATTATGAAAAATACCCATTATTATAAAAAGGTGATTTTAAAGGTATATATGTAAGTTTCAAAATAATTTGAGGAAAAATTGGGTATCAACAAGGATGCCCAGGACTTCATTGATAGGTGTAGGGACAGATTGCACAACATGAGGATTCTGGAGTCCCATGGAGTTGATTTCACTACCTTCCAGCTAGAGGGCAGGGCCCGCAGATGGTGGCAGTCATTTATCTTTGGTAGGCCAGCAGGTTCCCTTCCTCTCACATGGGAGCCGTTCACTCAGTTGTTCCTGGACAGGTATATTCCACCCTTAGAGAGGGAAAAGTTGTGGTATCAGTTTGAGCAGCTGGAGCAGGGGCAGATGTCGGTGATAGATTACGAGGCCAGGTTTTCAGAGTTGTCTCGTCATGCCCTTATGATTCTTCCTACTGATGCTGAGAGAGTGCAGAGATTTGTAGCTGGACTACACTCAGGTATTAGGGCCAACATGGCCCGAGAGGTGGAGATGCGTACTCCCTATCAGCTTGTGGTCGAGATAGCTCGTCGGATTGAGGGTAATCGATCGAGGGGAAGAGAGCAGGGTCAGCAGGACAAGAGAGTTAGAATTTTTGGAGATTTTAGTTCCTCCACCACCTCGCCGTGGCGCTCCAGTGAGGCCTTATTTCAGCGTCATGCCGGAGAGTTCTTACTGCTCACCAGCCATTCAGAGTTACTCCAGCGGGTATTTAGGTCATTAGAGGTCTCCTAGTCCTTACTTTAGTGCCATGCCAGAGGGTTCTCACTGTCCCCCAACTATCCAGGGTTCTTCTTCAGGGAAGCATGCCATGCCACCAGTGAGGTGTTATGAGTATGGGGAGTTAGGCCATACGAGGAGGACTTGTACCAGGTTTTGGGTCAAGGCATTGCAGCAGGGTTATCAGCCTATGAGTTCAGCACCAGCAGTCCGGCCACCTAGAGGTGGAGGACAAGTCGGCAGGGGTCGTCAAAGAGGGGGAGGCCCATCAGAAGGGGGTCAGTTATCTCATGTTCACTATGGGGGAGCTCAGTCTTCAGGTACACCAACCAGATTCTATGATATTCCGGCCCGAGCAGATGCAGTGGCCTCAGACGCCGTGATCACAGGTACTATTTCAGTATGTGGTAGGGAGGCATCAATGCTATTTGATCCAACATCAACTTATTCATATGTGTCAGCCTTATTTGCTTGTGTTTCTGGATGTTCCTTGCGAGTCCTTGGATTCTCCTATATATGTGTCCACTCCTGTAGGCGATTCTGGGGTGGTAGACCGGATATATCGGTCTTGTGTGATCACCTTCTGTGGGTTTTGAGACTAGAGCGGACCTCCTGTTGCTCGACATGGCTGATTTTGAGATTATTTTGGGGATGGATTGGCTATCTCCCTATTGGATTGTCATGCCAAGATGGTTACTTTGGCCATGCCGGAGTTGCCTAAGCTGGAGTGGAGAGGTTCCTCAGTTATTGCAGCTAGTAGAGTTATTTCCTTCATGAAAGCTCGACATATGGTCGAGAAGGGTTGTCTGGCATACCTTGCTTATGTGCGGGACACCACCTCCGAGCCTCCGACGATTGGTTCAGTGCCAGTTGTTCGAGAGTTTGCTGATGTCTTTCCTTCAGACCTTCCGGGCATGCCTCCGTATCGTGATATCCATTTCTATATTGATGTAGCCCCAAGCACTCAGCCTATTTCTATTCCCCCCTATCGTATGGCTCTGAAGAAGTTGAAGGAGTTGAAGGAGCAGCTTGAGGAGTTGTTGGCTAAGGGGTTTATCAGACCGAGTGTGTCAGCCGTGGGGTGCTCCAGTTCTATTTGTAAAGAAGAAAGATGGGTCTATGCGGATGTGTATTGATTACCGCTAGTTGAACAAGGTAACTATTAATAACAAGTATCAACTGCCGCGCATTGATGATTTGTTTGACTAGTTGCAGGACGCTCGGGTGTTTTCTAAGATTTATTTGAGATCGGGGTATCACCAGCTGAAGATTCGAGCCTCGGATGTTTCGAAGACTGCTTTTCGTACGAGATATGGCCATTATGAGTTCCTAGTGATGTCGTTTGTCTTGACTAATGCCCTAGCAGCATTCATGGACTTGATGAATAGGGTGTTCAGGCCGTATATTGATTCCTTCATCATTGTCTTCATTGATGACATCTTGATTTACTCACGTAGCCTGGGCGAGCACGAGCAATATTTGAGAGTTGTGCTCCAGACCTTGCGGGAACAGAAGCTATATGCTAAGTTCTCCAAGTGTGAGTTCTGGTTGGATTCCATGGCATTTTTGGGGCATGTAGTATCCAGAGAGGGTATCAAGGTTGATCCTTAGAAGATTGAGGCAGTTCAGAGTTGGTTGCGTTCTACTTCAGCTACAGAGATCAGGAGTTTCTTGGGTATAGCAGGCTAGTATCGACGATTTGTGGAGGGCTTATCATCCATTGCAGCCCCACTGACAAGATTGACTCAGGTGAATGCCCCGTTCCGATAGTCGGACGAGTGTGAGGCAAGCTTTCAGAAGCTCAATGCAGTATTGACCTCAGCACCAGTTCTAGTATTGCCTTCCGGTTCTGGGATGTATACAGTGTATTGCGACACTTCACGCGTTGGCTTGGGGTGTGTGTTGAGGCAGGAAGGGAGAGTTATTTCTTATGCTTCGCGCCAGCTGAAGGTTCATGAGAAAAATTATCTTGTGCACGATTTGGAGTTGGTGGAGATTGTTCATGCTCTTAAGATTTGGAGGCACTACTTGTATGGGGTATCTTCTGAGGTTTATACAGACCACCGCAGTTTGCAACACCTATTCAAGTAGAGGGATCTTAATTTGAGGCAGTGCAGGTGGCTTGAGTTGCTGAAGGATTACGACATCACCATTCTTTATCATCCAGTCAAGGCAAATGTGGTAGCAGATGCTTTGAGTATGAAGGCGGAGAGTATGGGTAGTTTGGCCTATATTGCAGCGGAGGAGAGACCTCTAGCCTTGGACATTCAGTCCTTGGCTAACCGCTTGGTGAGATTATATCTTTCAGAGCCTCGTCGAGTTCTAGCTCATGTGGTTGTTATGTCTTCATTATTGGAGGAGATCAAGGCAGTATGATGATCCGTGTTTGGCAGAGCTACGGGAGACAATGGTTCAGGGTGGTGCCAAGAAGGTTATTATTGGCGAGGATGGTGTTCTGAGACTCCAGGGTCGTTTGTGTGTTCTTAATGTTGATGGCTTGAGGCAGAGGATTCTAGAAGAGGCACATAATTCGCGGTATTCTGTTCATCCTGGTGCTACGAAGATGTATCGTGATTTGAAGCAGCATTTCTGGGAGAGGCGAATGAAGAGAGACATTGTGGAGTATGTGGCTAGGTGTCTTAACTTCCAGCATGTTAAGTATGAGCACCAGAGACCAGGAGGCCTACTTCAGTAGATGCCCATTCCTGAGTGGAAGTGGGAGCGCATTACTATGGACTTCGTGGTTGGGTTGCCTCGGACTTTGCGGAAGGTTGACGCGGTTTGGGTCATTGTGGATAGATTGACCAAATCGGCGCATTTCATTTCTGTAGCTACTACTTATACTTCTGAGAGGCTAGCCTAGATCTACATTCGGGAGATAGTCCGGTTACACGGTGTGTCGGTGTCCATTATATCAGATCAGAGTCCTCAGTTCACCACGCACTTCTGGAGAGCATTGCATAGAGAAATGGGTACTCAGATAGATCTCAGCACAGCATTTCACTCTCAGACTGATGGTCAGTCGGAGCGTACAGTTCAGATATTGGAGGACATGCTCAGGGCATGTGTGATTGACTTTGGAGGTTAGTGGTACCAGTTATTACCTTTGACCGAGTTTGCTTACAATAATAGCTATCAGTACAGCATCGAGATGGCTCCATTTGAGGCTTCGTATGGTCGGCGATGTCCATCTCCTATCGGGTGGTTTAAGCCTGGCGAGGCTAAGTTATATAGCACTGACCTGGTGAAGGAGGCATTGGAGAAAGTGAAGTTGATTCAGGAGAGGCTCCGCACAGCACAATCCCGACAGAAGAGTTACGCGGATCAGAGGGAGCGTGATGTAGCATTTATGGAGGGATACAAGGTACTGTTGAAGGTCTCTCCGATGAAGGGTGTTATGAGGTTCGGGAAGAAGGGCAAGCTGAGCCCGAGGTTTATAGGTCCTTTTGAGGTGTTGAGGCGAGTTGGAGAGGTTGCTTATGAGCTTGCCTTACCTCCCAATTTATTAGGGGTTCATCGAGTATTTCATGTATCCATGCTCTGGTGATACCGCGCTGAATTCTCTCACGTGGTTGATTTCAGCACTATTCAAGTGGATGAGAGATTGGGCTACGAGGAGGAGCCAGTTGCCGTTATTGACAGGCAGAATCGCCAGTTGAGATCCAAGAGAGTTTCCGCTGTGAAGGTCCAGTGGAGGGGCCAACCAGTCCAGGAGGCAACTTGGGAGTCCGAGGAGGACATGCGGAGCAGATATCCACACTTATTCAGCACATCAGGTATGATTCTATACCCGTTCGAGGACGAACGTTTGTTTAAGAGGTGGAGAATGTAACGACCCGACTGATCATTTTTTGTATTCAGACCCCGTTCCCCTAAATAAGACTTCCCGTAGCGGCTTATAGTGATTTATGACTTGAGGGAAGGGTGGTTCGGGATTCAGAAGCATTTAGAGCAGTATAGGAGCACTTAGTTCCTTAAGGTTGGCCTTTTTGGCCAAGTTTGACTGCGGTTCTAGTAACTTCGTATGATGATTTCGGACTTGTGCGTATGTCCGAAATGGGTTTTGGATGACCCAGGAGCGTTTCGATGCCAAATAGCGAAATAGAGTTTCCTTAAGTTCATTATTTGGTTTGGGAAGTGTTTTTGTGTTATCGAGGTCCGAACGGAATTTCAAGACCGGGAATAGTTTCGTTATGTCATTTATGACTTGCTTGAAAAATTTGGCGTCATTCCGAGTAGTATAGGCTGGTTCGGCGCATTGAAACCGAATTCAAGAACTTAGAAATTCTTAAGTTTGATTCTAGGGGTTTTGAGGGGTGATTTTGAGTTTTAACGTTGTTTTGGGTGTTTCGAAGGCTCGAGCGAGTCCGTAATATGATTTAGGACTTGTTGGTATAATTGCACGGGGGCTCGGGTGGACCTAGGTACCTCCCAGACACCAAACGGGGCCAAAAACTAGCAGCTTCAGCTGCTGGTACACCAAGTCTGGTGTGACCGCAGGTGCGGTTGCCCAGATCGCATGTGCGAGACCTCCCCTGCGGTCAAGGCCTCGCAGATTCGGCCCCAGGGAAGATGGTCCAAATCCGCAAGTGCAGACCTTTCTCTGCAGGAGCGAATCTGTAGGTGCGGAAACCCCTCCGCAGGTGCGAGCCTTGGCTCGCAGGTGTGAGGCCGCAGGTGCGGTCCTCGAGCCGCAGGTGCGAGATCACTGAAGGCAATGAGATCATTTAACACGGGACTTAACCATTTTTCACCATTTCTTCTCCACCTTAGGCGATTTTGAGAGCTCACAAGAGGGTATTCGGCCTAGCTAATAAGAGGTAAGTAATTTCCATTTAAATGTTGGTTTATTACATCAAACCTTAGGTAGATTAACACCCAATTAGTGTAAATCAAAAGGGTTAGAGTGGGAAACCTAGGGTTGATGAACTTTAGAGAATTTCACCACTTATCTACCATGAAATCATACAAAAACTATATGTTAATGATCCTTAGGTTATGGGTGGGTGTTTTCTTCGAAAATTTTCGGAATCCGAGCATGTGGGCCCGGGGGTGTATTTTGGGAATTTCTTCAAGAATGACGAATTAGCTAAAATAAGTAGGAGAATTTCCATACTTTGAGCATGCATTGATATATTTGTATAACATTTGACTAGTTTTGGGTCCTCGGGCTTAAAGTTTGGAGTATCGGGCGCGTTCTTGGTTTGAGAAGTAGGTTCGGCACGAGGTGAGTCTCCTTTCCAACCTTGTAAGAGGGAATTATTTCCATAGGTAAATGTAAATGATTGAATTATCCTTATTTGCGGGGGCTACGCACACGCAAGTGACGAGAGTCCGTGCGTAGCTACTACTATGCTATGTCGGGTAGAATTTAGGACCTCACAAGCATGCCTTTATGTGCCTTACCCGTTTCTTTACATGTGTTCTGAGTTGCTTATTATTTTTGAAATCAACCTGAGGATATTAGGAAGTTATGTGTAAGTTTAAATGCTTAAATCTTTGTTTTCCAGTATAATCCATGATAAATTCCTAGATTTTCCTGAAAATTTTGTGTATGTCTACGAGCACTCGTGTCGCATGTATGATTCGTGAGCGGGTAGCCTTATATTTATGTCAACTGCGTCGCATGATCGATTCGCGAGCGGGGTAATAGATGCATCTATGGTTCGTGTCGTTTGCCGCAGTGCACATTTATTTTCGCGTCGCTTCGGCCGTACGCCTCGACATTTTATATGTTATGTATTTGACTGAGAGTCTTATTGTTATTATCCAATAAATTGTTCTTTGTGGAAGGGGACTTGGGACTTTTATTGATATTATTATTTGACACTTGCGGGTAGGTTTTTGTTCACATACTTGATATTCCATGTCTACTTGATTGCCATGATTGTTAATTCTGTCTAGATTCATTTAATTATACTAGTGTTAATGACCCTAGTGAGTAATACGTCTACCTCTCGTCACTATTTCTTCGAGTTTAGACGGAATACTAACTGGGTACATATTTGTTTATATGTACTCATGCTACACTTCTGTACTTAATTGTACAGGTTCTGAGGCAGGTGTATCTGGTTATCATACCGGAGCGCGATCTTGAGGGTACTATCTGGATTAGACTACACAGTGAGCTTCTCTTCCTGGCGTTCCTTAGCAACACTGTGGAGTTTCTATTATTTTGTTAGATATTTCTGCCTACCCCTTTAGACAGTTGTACATTTATATTGTCTATTTTGTATATCCCACTAGTCGCCTGTGGACTTGTGACACTAGGTCTAGACACACGTAGTTGGTTTTCTTAGTATTTTGCTATACAGTATATGTTGGCAAACGATCTTTTGAGTATCATTTAATCAAGTTGCATCACTTGACTGTTTTCGTTAAATGATTTCTAACTAAAATTTGGCAAGTACTTAATTATCCAACTAAGTGAAGTAATTTCGGTAGTGAACTAGTGTTGGCTTGCCTGACTCCGGTGTTGGGCGCCATCACGACCTAAGTAGGAATTTGGGTCGTGACAAAAGTTTTGGGAACCTTTCCTTTGTCTTTATATATACTCTATCTATTCTATACTAGTATTAATACACGTGCATCACGCGTACACAAATCATGTTAAATTGTGATGTAGGTTGTTTGAATCATGTGCAAATAACCTTAAAATATAAACCTCTTAGATAAAAATTATATAACATTATGAAGTAAGATATGAAATTATTGTTCAAATCTCGTAGTGCATAACCTTTTATTTTATTTTATATATTTGTAGCAACCTAACCCCTTGATTTTAGTCTTGCATTTCGTTTCGCTATCAATATTAAAGAATACTAAACATATCATGTTGTGATCTGTCTTGTTTGAGCACAATGGATCATATTATTTTAACAAACGTCTTACTATCACTTTGTTTTATCTAAAAGTTAAATATGTCTTATTCATCACATTATTTGTACACAATGTTTTTTTTCTTTTAGCTATTGTATTATTTATTATTTAATATTATTGTACTATCATATAATATTTTATTAGCGTAATAATTAAATTAATGTCTTGCTTATTATTATTTTAATAGTCTTTAATAAATAGAAATATTTTATTCTTAAAATTTGGTATATTGTTATGCTTGTATCCTCTCATTCGGAATTTTTTAATCAATTAAATTTATTGTAATATTATTAAATATAATTTATTTATTGTTAATTAATTTAATGTATAAGTATCCTCACACCATCTCTATTTTTATATATTCTCTGCCCTACTATAAATTTTAATTAGTTTTTACATTAATTGTTTACCTATAACCAAAATAGTATCATGTTTTCTTTTAAATTATAAAATGTATGTAGGCTAAAATATTAATACATAAATTATTTGATGATTATGTTCTAAATGTATTGAGTTTTCTTATAATTATTTTTTATTTAGATGCATTTTAATTTCTTTTTTAGCTTTAAGATATAAATTTAATTTTTAAGTTTCATTAACAAAATTACCTATATTAGAAAGTTATTTTATATTCTTAAAATTTATTTCCGTAATATTTTCCAAAATAAAATAATTATGAAATAAAAAAAATCTCATCTCAAATTCAAATGATTCTTATCATTCTATTTTCTAAATTGGAACGCAGTTTCAAAAAATTCTGTTATGCTTTCACACTTATACTAATTGCACTCAATTTAGATATTAATCATAGAAAAATATTTTCTTAGTTGTTTGAACACATTATATCTTAATGTTATAGTAATATTTTCACTGTCAGCTTAATTCTCATGTAAATTTTCTTTCTTTTTAGCTTTAATACAAATTTAATTTTTAATTTTCATTAGTATAATTACCACTATTAGAAATTTATTTTGTATTTTAGTTATTTTTTAATAAATAAGACTTCAATTTCGTGATAGTATCCATAGTTTGAGAAGTCTAATCATAATTTTAACAACTTTCTAATTTTGAATTCAATTAGCCTGTAACGACCCGACCGGTTGTTTTGAGATCCAGCGCGTCGTTCAGCAGTTGGGAGTCACGAACAACTTCATTTCAGATATATTGACTTGTGCATATGGTCGGAATTGAAACTCAGGAAGATTAGAGTTGAATTTAAAGGAAAATTCTCATTTCAGAAGTCTTAAGTTGAAGAAATCGAGTAAGGCTAGGATTTTGAGTAAACGACCGCGGAACCAGGATCCGAAGGTTCCAGTAGGTTCGTATGATGATTTCGGACTTGGGCGTATGTCCGGAACGGGTTTTGGATAACCCGGGAGCAGTTCAGCGTATATTGTGGAAATTCAGTATTTTAAGGAAATTTCCTAAGTTTGACTTGAAGTACATTTCAATGATATTGAGGTCCGTTTGGGATTCTGAGTCTGGGAATAGCTTTGTATGGTGATTCTGGAGTTGGGAGCGTGATCGGAAGTGAATTCGGATATCCAGAAGTCAATTTAAGGTCATTTGGATAAAGATAGAAAACTGAAGGTTTTTGAAAACTTCGACCGGAAATGGAAATTTTGATATCGGGGTCGGAATGTGATTTCGGAATTTGGAGAAGGTCTGTAATGTCGAATACGACTTGCCTGCAAAATTTGAGGTCAATCGGACGTGGTTTGATAGGTTTCGGCATCAAATGTGGAAGTTAGTAATTTTCAAGTTCATAAAGTTGAATTTCGGTGTGATTAGTGATTTTGGCGTTGCTTAAGATGATTTGAAGCCCCGAGAAAATTCGTGGGATGTTATGGGACTGAGTCGTGTTATTGGACGGGGTCCCGAGGGCCTCGGGTGTGTTTCGGGGTGGTTTCGGGGCATTTCGGGTTGAATTGTTGTTGCTGGTTTTCTGGTGTTGATGGTGTTCTATGCGATCGCAGCCTTTGCTTTGCGATCGCAGAGAAGGAATTGAGGGGAAGTGATTTTTGGTCTGTGTGATCGCGGCCTCAGTGGTGTGATCGCGGAGAAGGATTTGGAGGGAGCTGGAAAAAGGCATGTGCGATCGCAGGCAAGCTTGTGCGATCGCATAGAAGAAATGCTCTGCTGCACTGACTCGACTTCGGAGGCTCATATCTCACAAAATATATAAGGAATTTTGAGGTGATGTAAAAATGAAATTTGTAGACCTTTGTGTCTAGTTTCTAGAAATATAAACCATTTAGCATTTGGATTTGTGTACGAAACGATATGTCTGTTACACTACAGGGTGTCCGAGAAGATGAAGAAGAACTTTGTGTTGCACAGGGCTGGCTTTAGAAGCTTATATCTCTAAATATATAAAGATTTGGGATATGACTAACAAATGAAAGTTATATATCTTGAGGTCTGGTTTTCAGAACATTAAACCATTTGTCATTTGTAGTTTCGTGCAAAACGTTATGACTATTCTACTAGAGGCTGTCCGGGAGGCTGGGCATTTGTTCTCCGCGATCGCGAAGCTCTTTCCGCGATCGCAAAGAGCAAATTTTGGGCTAGCAAAATTGTACTCCGCGATCGGAAAGCATTTTCCGCGATCGCACTAAGTAAATACCTGGGCAGAATGTTTAAAAATGGGATTTTGTCCATTTCATCAATTCCTTCACTTGGTTGGGGCGATTTTGGAGGATTTCAAAGGGTGATTTTCATCAAGCATCAAGAGGTAAGTGATTCCTTCTCATTTACAAGTTAATTCAAGGTTTATACATGGGATTAAACATGAAAATTTTGTGGAAAAATTAGTATTTTGAAGAAAACCTAGAATTTGGAAATTTGGATTTTAGCCACGAATTGAGCATGAATAATTGAATTAGTAAAGCTTCGGGTAGAGATTTTCTTCAAGAAATTTCGAGGTCCGGGCACGTGGGCCTGAGGGCATTTTGGTCATTTCATTGAGCCGGGCTGTGGAACATTGTAATTTGAATTGGTTATGATCTATTGAGTATATTTTCATTGAATTATCGTTATTTGGATACTTTGAAAGAGTGCACATCCATTTTTAGTCGTCGTAGAGGCTTGGAAGTCGCTGATGAATCTTCCGAGCGAGGTGAGTCTCTTTTCTAACCTTGTAAGAGGGAATTGTCCCCTTAGGTGTTCTACATGCTACATTTAATTATTTTGTTGGGGGCTACGTACGTACCAAGTGACGAGAGTCCGTACGTAGCGGCTACTATTGTTATGTCCGGGTAGTTAGGCCCCACATCATGCCATGTATACTTCTTGTAATGAATTATATGTATGTTATAATATCCTATTGTGTGGTTTTGTTTCTCTAAGATTTGTGGTTTCTAAATAATATGGAAGGAAATTGTTTTCACGGAAAAATATTATGAAATGAATTGACTTACGGGAAAGAATATGAAAGAGATTATCTATGGAAAGTATTGTGAAAGGAAAAGAAATGACTTATAAGTTTTGTACTCATGTAAGATATTATTGTTTCCCCGAGCTTTCATTTACTTAAATAATTGGAAAGAATTGTGGTGAAATGAACTTTACATCTTGTGTGCGCATGTTGTCGCTTCATAATTTACATCCCGCGAGCGATATGTAATTCCATTCACTCTTATGGGAGCGGGCCGTACGCCACGGAGGATAATAGTGCACTTATGGTACGGGCCGGTCGATCCCCGGCAGTGCACAGGGATTTATTTGAGAATGCACTTATGGTACGGGCGGTTCGATCTCCGGCAGTGCATGGACGAAGTTACATTATGCTACAATGTGATTACATTGATAGACGCACTTACAGTACGGGCCGGTCGATCCCCGGCAGTGCACAGGGATTTATTTGAGAATGCACTTATGGTACGGGCGGTTCGATCCCCGGCAGTGCATGGACGAAGTTACATTATGCTACAATGTGATTACATTGATAGACGCACTTACAGTACGGGCCGGTCGATCCCCGGCAGTGCGTAGTTTGAATATTGGTAAGCATGCACTCATGGTACGGGCCGGTCGACCCCCGGCAGTGCATAGATCTTCTTGATATGATTACATTATAAGCATGCACTCATGGTACGGGCCGGTCGATCCCCGCCAGTGCATAGCTATACTCGCTCATGACTCCAGTCGGTTGTCTTACTCCTGTGTGCGCATGACTGTTTGGTACCATTTTCCTGATTTATGATTTGAC
>MDKH01172637.1:0-17635 GCA_005239495.1 Nicotiana undulata
AACTTAATGGTGTTAAGTTCTAGATTCATTGTTAACTTAATGGTGTTAAGTTCTAGATTCATTTTTGTTCTTATTAGTTTTAACTGCCTTCCAAAGTTACCATATTAATCTTTTATTCCCTGTTTTAATCACAAGACTAAAAGAAAGTTCTGTGCACCTAGTTATATCCATTACTAAAATGTCAAGAAGTCTGGTGTATAAGGGAAACATCAAATTAAAAGAATCCTTAGGATCTGAAGACGCCAATGAATCAACGGCCAGGCTCAAACCCCATACATATTCCAACTTAGCCGAGACACCTTTTTCTAAAGTCCAAGCTTCATGAATTAGAATAGATGATCTAGAATTGCACATGTACCTGATCTGTAAGGGCGATTATACAGGCAGTTGAGGAACCTTTGGCTTTTGTGCATGTATAAGCTTTATCGAGGACCCTGGCTGGGTCCACCGAACGTTTTGGTTCATCTTGAATTGCAGTTACTGAGTTAGACATGAGCTCTCGTGCATACTGCCCAGCATCAACACCAAGATCAGCCCAACCACCAACACCATCAGCTACACCAATTGCTTGTTCATCACCACAAATAAAATGAGCATCCTCTCCACCTGTTTCTTCTTTGTCAGGATGAGGCAGGTAACATGATCCTGAGTTTAGCTTCAGGGTTCTGTCAATGTGGATATTCCTACAATTGGACAAAAGAAACAATACAAATGAAAAGAAAAACTTCCCAATTCAATGTCAAGTAAATAAGCTGCCTGTAATTTATTTTTTATTTTATTTTTTGATAAATGATCTACAGGACACCCAGGAGGGAATATGTAATATGCTCCACATCTGCATAATGACTAAACAAAAATTGGCCCTCTATAGCAAAAGGTATAAGTCACAGTTTCCTCTTTCCATATTAGTCACAAGTTCTCATTTAGCGAGAGCTGGAACTTATCCAATTATTCTTCCACAGGGATAGATGCCAGCCAAACAGAAGGTTTCGAACAACTGAAAAGACAAAAGCTTCCCACACCAGTTGCTAGCCTTGAGAAACTAGCAGGATATTTTGTATTATATATTTTTACTCGAGTACCTACTCTGAGATCATCTAGTAGCTTGCTAAGTTGCTCGGACACGGGTGCGGGTGTCAGACAAGGGTGCGGATCTAGAGGTCGGATCCTTCAAGATGTAAATTCTAAGATTCGGGGATACGGATCATAGTACGGATACGGGTGCGGGGATCCGGCTAAAAATATAAAAATATATCTAAATTATGAGGAATTTGGTGGAATACTTATGTATAGCTTGTAAAGTGTGGATTTCTTTTTTATTTTCAAGTTGTAGATAAGTTAAAAATTGATTTCCTGGGTAAGGTATGCTATTTTCTTCAAATTCGCCCTAGTTTTGGTTCTGATTTCGTGAATCAAACTGTATCCCGTCTCAAATTTTTGTGTCTGTCACGGTCAAAGTACCCAAAATTGTTTGACCAAATTCAGTACGAATCCCTTACCCACACCCATACTAGTGTCATGTCGACACGGGTACAACACCTAAACTGCCGTGTCGGAGAAACTTAGGTAGCTTGCTCATGGTGGTAGATAAATTACATTAAGCATCTAGTATTCTAACAACAAACGCCAATAACATCAACACCTCAATTCCAAGCTAGTAGGGGCCAAGCTACTTGCACATCCAATATTTTAATACATCTTCAAAATCATTTTTTTGCTTTCTTTTTTCATTTACAGAGTTTGACATTGGATATATAGTTTTGAAGCATGGGCAGTGTTTTAAAAGAGAAAAGCGTAGAAAAGAGACAAGGTCCAAGGGACTTGAAGCGAAAAGCGAGAAGTGAAGCTCACACATTTTTCAAAGTGAAGCGCACATCTACAACATTAAAAAATACCAAACATCTATGAATAAATGCTCAAATTGCAATTAATATAACTCATTCAGTATACAATATACAGTAATCTCAATATAAGTCCATCCCCAAAATCTGAGATTCAAAGAACATCTTCTCGCTAGGATCACCTTGCCCATCATTGTTTGACGGGTACACTTTTATGAAGTGCATGGCATCACCTATAAAGCGAAACCACAATATTCCAATTGCTTTGTCGCATTAAGTGACGAAGGAATAGCTTTAAATAACACTGCGCACAGGCAAATAAAAGAACATGTTATCCCAAACGGTACAAGCTGACACCTGACAAGTGACTTCTTTCATTTCTTAATTTAGGTTAGGTGTAAAGTCCGTAAGGAGGCAAAATTTCTCAACCTTTTCGGTTCTTGAATTATCTTCTGGCATAAATATTGGATGTGAGAAATTACATTCACCAAGGACCTCTAAAAACTATACTCCGAGAAGGGAAGAGTTTGAGGGGATATGCAAACAGGCTTGCAGGTTTGGTTGAACTAGCCCCAAACATCCTAACAAGACAACCTCTGAAGGAAGTCACATGCTAATACCTCCATTTGAGCACTTGAAATTAAATTGTAAAGGCAAATAATTAGGAGCTTAAATCACACAAATTCGTTAAAGAACGCAAATAATTAGAATCACAACTCATTTCCCTAAAGTCTTTTAACCACAAAATGTCTTAGGTTTCTATGTACTGAAGGTAGTGTTCAGGTCATTGCCTTCGTTTCCAGTAGACATCATATTTCTCTTTTTCTTTTTAAATGTCAGTGCATAATAAGCACTGAAAACTTTAACTAGTTGCATAAGAATAGCAAAGCTATGTAAGGAAACATACTGTTCAGAAGAATCTGCTGAACTTGAAAGCTGCACCTCGCATGTAGAGTTACCAAAGGACACATCAGGAGCAGTGCCCGGAGGGGAACAAGCAGGTGATGAAGTGTGGAACCCCGTCAATCCAAAACCTTCATATAGATTAGAATTTCCCTTTCTCTTTGCTACATTGTATGCAAAGTATCCGTAAAGTAAGAAGTTGTTGGGCTGATTTTTATTTCTCAAACTCATGCTGGCTTTTCTACAATTAAAGCTTCTATTGCTATAAGAAGTAACAGGATTATTTACAGCCAAAACAGGATTGAGATGCCTGGAAGTCATTTTATTTGAGGAACAGCCAGACGGAGAAGTTCTAGAACCACATATTTCCATAGGTACTTTGTGAGAGTTAGTGTCCAACAAACGGTGAGTAGGCTCAGATATCACGCGATCAATGTGATAGCCACAGACCTGAAATGCAAGCCCTGATACAGACGGAATAGAAATTGCACGAGAAATAGCTCCAATTACATAAAGATTCTTTTTCTGGTTGACTATATGCAAATTCGCCTGTGTGGCAGCTAAAGTTCCAGACCGCACAAACACATTCAGGTCAGTTGATCTTGCAAATGGTATGGAATAGAAGCTCTTTGAGTTGCCCAACAACAATCTCCCTTGGCCAACCAAAATCTCTACTGAGTCCTGGAGCCCACTTTCTTTCCCAGAAATAGATTTCTGGAGTCCCTGCCTAGCTGTGCGGCTTAATCTGAAAAGATAATTACTCGGCATGTCGGCTTATCAACCACAGCTGATTTTCTTGCACCTCTTTATAGGAAAAAACACAACCACCACCACTATACACAAGAACAATCATTACGCTCAGTACATTTATTAACAAGCATTAATTCTTCACTACCTCCTTTCTCCAATATAACTTTTGAGAACCCAGAAACCTACTAAACACGAAAGAGAATATTATGAGAAAGAAACCATGAAAAACTAAACTTGGTAAAACAACTGCACTTGGAATCAATAAACATTGACAGATATGTAGGTAATATTAAAAGAGTCTCCTTGATCTCATATTCTTTTAGTAGCATTCCTCATTGACACCGGCATTGCATGAGCCTAACCAGCCCAAAGAGGCACGACAAGATCCAAGACGAGCACGAAAATTATACCTTCGATCTCATATTTAGTTAAACCTAGTCAAGAAGAGCCGCACAAATACTCACCAACTAATTTTCTCTAAAGAAAAAGGGGCATGAATAAACTATAGCTTATTAAAATTTCACTCTTAGAGAGAAGTAAAGATCCAAATCATCAATAAACAAGCCTCAATGCCAAATCAGGTGAAATTGTTTATATGAATACACTATCCATTACGCTCTATTCATGTCCAATAAATTGGGACAGTTGAATTTCTTAGTAGCAGGAGTGCAATGAGTTGTAGTTGGATTAGATAGTCAATAGTTAACCTATAATATGCTTTCAAACACCAATAGCTACAAGAACTCCGCTCCAAACTCAATTGGGTATACATCCCCCCCCCCCCAAACCCCCAAATAAATGGCGTCCCGGGCCAGCAATGTGAAGCTTACATAGACAGGATTACTTTCAAACCACCAATAGCCTACTAGGGATTCAAAGTTTGCATCTTTATTTACAATAAATGCAGGAGATAAACACCCACAAAACAGGAACACAAAATCAAGCGTTTTCATCCATAAAATTAAGGAAAAACAACAACAACAATAATAAGAAGAAGATTAGACTGTTAAGCAGAGACCCATAATAAAAACAAAGAAGAAGGGTTCTAAGATTGCACCTTTATGGATGATAATTACAATCACAAAAGCTAAGAGCTCCAAATAATATGTTTTTAAATGCCCCAAGAATTTTCTTGATTTGTTCTCATACGAATCTTAGGGTTTGTTAGGTTGGAGGCTTCTCCCTCTCTTTCTCTCTCTTTGAGCTGAGCTTAGGGCTCAGTTAATCTCTCTCCAACCCAAACCCTAATAATCACAAATTTGAAGCTTTGACTTTTCAAATCCAACTTTGGAATGTTTTACACTGTCATACATGGTTAGACCATTAAAAACGGAAAACAAATTTAAAAAAATAAAAATAAAAAATAAAAAAGAACACGCAGGCACACGTTTGGATTAAATTACAGGGACACCCTTCTATATTTTATAAATTACGAAAAAGGGCCTAAAGTACCCCTGAAGTATTGAATTTGATACAATAAAGCCCTCCTTCCACCTTTTTGAATAAAAAAGCACTTGCCGTTTATCTTCTAGATTAGCTATGCCCTTATTTCTAACAGCTTTTCTATTAAATTTTTTTAAAAATAATAATCGACGTGTTATATTTTCATTGGTCCAACTTAAAATCCAGCCCTAATTTTTAACCCACCTGTAACCTGCCCCATTGCGGACCAACCTGCTCCACTAATTTATTTAACCCAAATAATACAATCTTTAAGACTCAGCAGCGTCTTCTTCTTCCTCTTTTCATCAGGATTCTTCAAATTCGCCATCTCCCGTCTCCTATCTCCCAACTTTGTTTCTTCTTTAGGAATTTACATTTATAACTATTCTTCATGTTGGTTAAAATGTCAGAATCTTCTTCTGCTTCTTCTCCTGGCCAAGGTGATTCACGTATATGTTATTGTGGATTAATTGCCAACCATTTTACTACTACGACACCTATGAATGGTGGTCGTAGATCCTACAAATATTGTCGTACTGAGAAGAATGGTTGTCTTTATTGGGAATGGCGCGATGAACAATTTCCACCTCACGTGTCAATGTTTATCTTATGATCAAAAAGTTTCATTGGATGCCCTTTGTAAAAAAGGAACAAGTCGAAGCAGACTGTGGCTGATATAATTCGTCGCAAAGCTGCAGATTTGAACAAAGTATCTGCCTTGGAGGAGAAATGTTCCAATTTAGAATTAAAAGTGAAGCGATTGAGAAAATTATTGTTATGGTCATGGGCTGCTTTTGTGCTATTTGTTATGAATTGAGAAGTATTTGAGGATTCTATGTATTTCTACTTTCTTTATGCCAAGTAGTTATTGTTCTGTTGGTTATTAACGTTAATTAATAGGTAATTTGCAGATTAGTGTTTCTAGGTACTTTGCATATTAGTGCTAACAGTGTTTAATGTAATCAGCAGTTTGTATGTAATTTAGTGTTGAAGTGGTTAATGTAATCTGCAGTTTTTATGTAACATATAGTGTTGATTAATAGTTTGTTAAATTATGGTCCTGCAGTTTTTATGTAACATGAAGTGATTTGTTAACTGTTAGTGTTGAAGGGCTTTCAAGTTTACAACTTTCAATATTTCAGTAAGGGACTAACAGGTCGTTTGGTAACATAATAGTCCCTCTATCATAAAACTGTTTAGACTGTCAGGTCGTTTGATTGCTCAAAATGGGAGACAACAAAGATATGAATATACATGATTTCTTTCCTCCCACCATTAGTGAAAGAAAGACCACAATATATCCTGAATAGCACTATGTTTGTTTACCATTTCATCCAAACAAAACTGTTCATACTCTTGTATACCAAACCATAACTAAATGCCTACATTACTTCTTGAATCATAAACATAACTAAAACTCTTCTGTGATAAATACCACCAAAAGATAACTAAATACCAAACCATAAACACCAAATTATAACCATAACTAACTAAACAATACCAAACCATAAACATAACCAAATTGTCAACGTAGTGTTTATCCTACATTAAGCACATTGTTTACCTCAAAAATAGTAATTACAATTAAATTTGATTGTGCGGTTCTAAAAATATGTAATTTATTTTAATGCTAGTTGTTAATAAGTAGATACTAAGTGTGAGCGAAACAAATGAGGTAAAATTGATATGAAATCGAAGATAGGCAAACCAGAGTCGATGGTTTCGAACTGGCCGAGACAAGTCCTCGAGGTTGAGGCTCGGGGTCAGTGATGGGTGATCAATGAAGCTATAACGATTTTATGGGCCTCGAAGTAGGCTATTTATGATCAATGATGGATAATAAATGAAGAACGGTTAATGAAATACAATAAATATAAGTAATAAATCAGTGAAGAGACAATAGGGGATGTTTGAGTTAGAGAGCAGAGAATGTTCTTGTTCCTTGTATTGAACATCGTGTGTGCAAAAAATGATAAGGGTCTCCTTTATATAGGAGGGGAAGCCCATACATTCATTTATTACAAAGATGTGCAGCTGGTATAGCTATTTATTGTCATAGTACGGACTTGTACTTTGTTGCAGACTTGGTGGCCTTAGCCCTCGTGCCGCTTGTTCATGACAGTCACAGACATGCATTGCCTCTAAATCGATCTTAGGGAACACCCGGGGTCGGGCCTCGAGCTGTACCTCGAGCCTTATGCGGATGGGCTATGGAATGCCATTTTAAACATAAAATCGGTCTCTCCGATTTTAGCCGTATACACACACCAAAAGATTTTTTCGGATGAATCAATACGCCTCAACTGATTCACAAAAAAAAAAAAAAAAGCAAAACACCGGTACTAGAATCAGTCATTACAAAAAAGAACAGTCAGTCATTATAATCTTCCCTAACACTTGGCCTTCTTAGCCTTCAGTTTACCAACTCTTTTTTCCTTTTCTGCCACCAACTGGTTAGAGGTCATTGCCGATTTGCCTTTCCAAGTAACTTTCTTTGGTGAATATGGAAAGTTGGTAGGTATATTCACACCAGTCTCATCTCCTTTGAAGTTGATCTTTCTAGTTACAATTGGTTTTTGCAACAACTTCTTTTTTTGAAGCTTGGTCTTAACTTCAGATATCACCTTGGGCCTCAAAATTGGCTCTTCATCATCTTCATCTCCATTTTCATATTCATTTTCATCATCAGTAATATCTGAACATGGAGCAGACTGTTGAAGTGTGCCTTGAGATGCAACAGATTGTTGAAGTGTTCCTTGGGATACATCATACTGTTGATGGCAGACTTTAGGTGCAGTAGATTGTTGAATGCAGACTTTAGTTGCACTATATTTTTTTGTCTTCTTGTTTTCTAGTAAAATAGAGGATGATGCTTGAGTTGTTTCATAGACTGGACTAGTAAATACCCTCAGTCTAGGAGTAGGCATAAACGCATACTCTGAATTTTTATTGTCCTGAGGTGCGGTCAGAGGCATATCTTTCACATCTTGAGAACATCCCTCAACCTACAATAGAAATAAAAAGATTGTTAGGGCAGGGAGAATATAGCAGTAAGAAAACTATTAAGACAGTTGAAAAGAATATTGTACTTACCAAAATACACTTTCTAATGCTGTGACCTTTATTGCCACATTGCCCACATGTCATCACAAGCCCCTTTCTTGAAGCTGACCAAACCCCTTCTCTCTTCCTTGTCGTATCCCTTTCTCTCTTTCTCTTTACTTTTGGCCTACCAACCATTCTATGTACTTCCGGCTCAACTTTCCAGAATTTATCACCTCTTATTGGTTGTAATTTATGCACGAATGTGATTTGTGTGCAAAGTTTAAGGTCAATCGAGCGTAATTTGATAGGTCTCGGTATCAAATGTAGAGGTTTGAAGTTGTAAGGTTCATTAAGCTTGAACTGGGTTGCAATCTGTGATTTCGACGTTGTTTGATGTGATTTAAGGCCTCAAGCAAGTCTGTGTTATGTTTTTAGACTTGTGTGGGTATTTGGTTTGGAGTCCCGGGGGATCGGGTGAGTTTCAGAGTGCTTTGTGAAGAAATTGGATTGTAGGTTCTGGTGTGATTGCATTTGCGATGTAATGGTCGCAAATGCGAACATCGCATTTGCAAGGATGGGGTTTGCATTTGCAAAAGGTGGGAATTTTCTAAGGGGTTCGCATTTGCGAACAATTTGCCGCTTTTGCAAATCAGTCCCCTTCGCATTTGCGAAGATCTTGGTCAAAAATGCAACCTGAGAAGGGACAGCTTGGCTTCGCATTTACGATGCTTTTTGTCGCAAATGCGACCATTTCATTTGTGACATCTGCGTCTGAGCCAAAGGTTTTTTATTCCGAGACTTAGCCCATTTCCCACTTAGTCTGAGGCGATTTTTGAGACCATTTTGAAGGGGTTCCATCATCATCAAGAGGTAAGTGATTTCTTCTAGTTATGAGTTAAATACAAGGATTATATATGGATTTAAACATGTAAATTTGTAGAAATTTTGGGATTTTGAAGAAACTTCGGAAATCGATATTTTTGGATTTTGACCATGAATTTGGGAATGGAATTGAAAATAAACTATATATATGAGTTCGTGGGGTTATAGGTAAAGTTTATCTTCGAAAAATTTCGGAATCGGGGCACGTGGGTCAGAAGGTAATTTTTATCGACTTTTCGAACGGAGTTGGAAATTATTGTAAATAGGATTATAATGAGTATTAGAGTATATATTTATGGAATTCCTCAATATTTGACTAGTTTTGGAGCATCGGGCATCGATTTGAGTTGTTTGTAGGTCTTTGGAACCAGTTATAGGACTCCGGAGCGAGGTAAGTCTCCTTTCTAACCTTGTAAGAGGGAATTAACCCCATAGGTGAACTAAATTATTATGTTCTTCTATTTGTGGGGGCTACGTACGCACGAGGTGACAAGAGTCCGTACGTAGCTACTAGCAATGCTTATGTCCGAGTAATTTTAGGCTTACATCACACCTTGTTGATATTGTTATTGATTTATGTTTATTGTTTGCCTTGAGAAGGAGCGGAATTGAGTTTGCTTATTAAATATTTTGAAAGGAGTTGAAATTGAGGGGAAAATTGGGATATTAGAAGTTTTTATTTGAATTTCGTATTTTGAAAAGAATGGAAGAATACTATAATAACTTGAGAAACTTATGTGTAACCGCGTCGCAAGTATGATCCGCGAGCGGGGTAATTCCTTAAATTTATATTTGACCGCGTTGCAAGTATGATCCACTAGCGGGGTAATTTCTTCTATTATTCTCATGAGAGTGGGTTGATCGCCTCGGCACGTTAATAGATGAATCTATAGTTCGCGTCGTTCGACCCTTGACAGTGCACAATTTATATTTATGTTGGATCGGGCCGAACGTCCTCGGTGGTATTTGTTTGTGATAACAGAACTGGAAGTCCCTTTTATAATTGGTGTAAATTCATTTTTTGTATGATTATATGTTTTAAAAGAATGAAGTAATTTAGGCTCTTAAATATGGTGAAGACCTGTTGAGTTATTTCTTATTCTGAGTCTTATTGTTGTATATCATGCTTAATTAGAATTTTATATTATCATATTGTTGGCCCTTAGTAAGTCTGGAAATCGACCCCCCGTCAGTACTTCTTAGAGGTTAGACGAGATGCTTACTGGGTACGCGTTGATTTACGTACTCATACTACACTTGCTGCACATTTTTGTGCATGTGTATTTATGATTAGCGTCCTTGTAAGAGCAGAGGCGTGTACGCATGCAGAGACTTAGGTGAGTTGCATCTTATGAGACGATTGGCAACCAGCAGAGTCTCCTTCAGAGTTCTTGTATTTTTTTTTGCCCAAATTTTGTATTCCAAACAGTTATTGTATTCCAGTTTACTTCCTAGTAATTGCTCATGTATGTGACACTGGGTTTAGGGATGATTAGGGGATATTCAGTATTGAAATTGAAAGACATCATTATTATTCTATAAAGTTCATCTTTACTAGTTAAATTGAAGAAAATTCATGATTTCAAAAAAAAATTATTAAAATGAGATTTTAATTAACCGTTTAGTGTTGGCTTGCTTGACATTAGTGTCCGGCGCCATCACGGTCTTTAACAGATTTTGGGTTGTGACAAAAATAAACAGTATGCAATAATAATCCAATACTACTAAAACAAGTAAATTATAACCGTAAATATAACACAATTTCAAAATTCAAAAAAATAAAATAAAATAGTTTAACATATGTCAAATTCCAACATAAAATAAGTTCCAATACAACTTAATATTAAGAAACACAATAGGTTTATAACCTCATTCAACTATTGAAATTCTACTTTAATGGCATCACTCATATGCCAAGTTTATTAATGATTCATTATTTCTAATATTATGAGGTGTAGTTTCAAAAAATAGAATAATAACGCAGTTGCACTAAAGAAGAAAATAAAACAAATAAGAAATAAAATATTCGAGCAATTACATTGAATCACAAGAAGTATTGGTAGAGAAATAAAAGATAAATAATGTACAAAGAAAAATATATTTTAAAATTTAAAAAGAAATTAAAAAGTAAAAAGAAATTAATATAATGGAAATAAAAAGATATAAAGAAAATAAATTAAAATAATCACAAAAAGGAAAAAAATTAAAAAATAACCTTGTAATTACATAGTGTAATTACCACAAAATCTCACCTCCCCTTAAGAATTGGAAAGTGTAATTACACCCTCCAAATATACCCAATTTCATGCTGACTAAGTAATTACTTAGCAAGACAAAAATGCCAAACTGTATAATTGCACTCAATTACACTCAAATCCAATTTCTAGTCTAATTGAGGAGTTGAAGAGACACAGTCAGAATGAACCAGGGCAGATTCAAAGATCTTCAATCAATGAGCCAAACGTTATGGAATCTTCACGCAACAGTTACGATTACCTATTGTAACGTTATATTAATGGTATTATTAATCATTATTGTTCAGTCATTAAGAAGAGTAGACGTTATATTAAGAAATTCCCTATAAAAGGGAGTAAAATCTCACTTGTATGGACACGTTCGAACCACGACTGAAATATATTTACTTTTCTGCGATCTTATTGCATTCTTATTTTACAAGTCTAATTTCTATTATTATTCTTAGTTAATTTTCTTAGTTATCAGAAGCCTGAGTACTTCTTAAAATAACTTTGACTAAGAATCTAGTTCTGTTAAACAATTTGGTTCTGTTACCGGGAATTTGATAATCCTTTTTTGCATCCCTAAATTATCTTTACTGAATCATGTCGAACACCAACGAAAACAAACAACAGGCAATTGGAACCACAGTTACATCCTCAGGGAACCCCACGAGGTTCAAGAGACAGCTCTCCGGAAAGATCCACGACTCACAACAATGACCAAATTGGAAACGAACAAACAGGAGAACAAGACATTGTGAAGTAGATAGTTGTTGAATATGTGAATGAAGCTCTTCAAGGTTTCGTGAGGGGGCTACCAACTATACCACCTACGCCTCCTCCAAACAACACTGCAACTGTAGAAAATCCACAGTCTAGATTAGCTAATTCTGGAAGTAGAGGCACTCTAAACGAATCCCTTGAAGGAAGACCAAGTATGTCTAATAATTCAGATTTGCAATCTTTAATACTAACCTTGCATAAACAAGTGAAAGTTCTCTATTCTCTCTTCTGTGCTATTTGCTACTACTCTGAGTTAGCCGGCTGCAAGCCAAGGCTAACTATTGTGCATCTCCTATTTCGTGCTTTGTGTTACTACTTTCTTCATTTCACTGATATGTCCTAATTCAAATTTCAGTTCTCAAACCAACATGTTTCTATTACTGTCGCAATTCATTGTGTTTCTAATCTGCTTCTATTTACCATTATGTTGTTCAACATGCAACTAAATCTTGGATTCCATCTAGCATGTCAAGTTATGCTTTATTATCCAACATGTCTTTGTATATTCTAAACATGTCTTTATGTGAATTCCCCTGTTTATGTTAGTTTGGGTAGACTCTACTATCTTAAACTAGTTGGTACTGCTATGTTAGTTTAGCCCTATACCCTACTGTACCCCTGATCCTCTGAACCTTTAGGAACTGCTGATTGTGTACTGCTGCTACATGTTTGCCCTCACCTGCTCTGTATTTGTCCCTCAAATCCCATTCCCCTGCTTGTGGTTGATTGACTGTTATTGGTTCTTTGTGTGATGTTGAACTTGTTTGGTGTTCCTGCTCTTTCAGTCTATTTCAGTGGTTAAACTTCTTTGTGATAAAACTATTTCAATCAAGTCTCCCTTTTCAAAACTGTTTTATTACTTACCCTTTTCAAAAACTGTTTTCTTACTTAACCTTTTCAAAACTATATCAAGCACTCTCACTCAACTCTTAGACCCCTTAAGTTATGCCTCTTTTGTGTTAGTGTTGCTTTGGGACCGCTAAGCTCCCTCTGAACTTTGACACACAAAGGCTGGTCATTCCACACTGCACTTACTCTATCTTGGCTATGAAATCTGGGTGTGAGCATTGCCCAAGATCCCTTGAGGTCCTTAGGGAACTCTGACACACCCGGATTATGGAAAAGGTTGTGAAACAATACTTGGCATTGAGGATTTGTAGACTTGGGCCTATACTGTAGGATCCCTATAGTTAACCTCTTATTTTCTTTATTTCCAGTTATGTAATTCCTATTCAAAGGTCTGTAATAATTATTTGTAAAACAACTCTGGGGTTGGATAGTGAAAAAGGGGTGGGTAATATGCATGTTGTAGTGTAATCGAGGGTAGAAATCATGCTTCCTAGGTTTACTTTCTCTATGCGCAATAGCAGCCATGCTTAGGTACAACATGCCAAGCATGCCATGCATTAGATATCATGCAACATGGGATCCATATACATATACTGTTTTCAGCATCTCATCATCACTTAGAAATCCTGTCTATAGGAAAAATAACAACAACAAAATAAACTGTTATTATGTGACTCTGCCTTTGTAAATATGTTCTGAAACTCATTTAGAAATCCTGTCCTAGAATAAACGTTAACAAAAACTGAAATCATGTCTCATCATGCTACAACCATGCTTGCGCGCTTAGAAATCCTGTCTCTAGGTAAACAACATTAAAAACTATCATCCTATGTTACTCCTAAAACTGAGCATAATGTTGTGATTCTATGTTCATTTAGGGATCATGTTTTAGCGACTGCATATGCATCATTCTGCATTAGACATCATGTTCTAGGATCATACTCCCTTAATTACACTTAATCTAAATACGGATGTATAAACCAGTCTTCCTGTTCTCACAGCTGGTAATTAGTCTCTGAACATTTGCAACACTTAGAACTGCATGTTATTAGGTATAACGACCTGGAATTGTTAACAAATCTGAATAATTGCTACATATTATCCTACGCCTTAGGTAATCAACTTTAAAATAAATCTGGGATTGTCTTCTTGTGCTTAACTGTCAACATGTTTAAACCCAATAGGAAAAACTGATTAGGACTTCCTCTTTGAGTTATGTAATAAATCCGACTCTGCTGTTATCACTTAGACGCCATGCTTAAGATCAGAATTGGGACCTTTATTGTGTATGAGACATGCTGCTTATGTGCACTGTTTGTGGAGGTCTTTGAGCCCTTTCCTTTTTATGTGTTACCCCTTATCTGCAGTCCTATTTGTTTCTTTATATGTCGCACTAGTATTTTACCTTTAAACTTGAAGGTCTTCCTAAAAACCCCTTTATAGGATAAAAGTCCTAAATTCCTCCGGGATTTATAGGAAGGGACGGGTAACAACATGCAATAGAGGTCGAGACCAACACTCGCTTTAGTTACTTTCACGGGGTGGGAAAGGGTAGATATGGATATGATGACCGATGCACTAATACCACGTGTAGCCCCTCTTTGAGGAGTGTCATACCGGGTATTGCATTGATGTGATCCATATTATAAACAAACCTAGGATACCCATTTACTTTCATAAACATTCTTAGATTGTAATTCTTTTCAAAATCTAGCTTTTCATTAACTGTTCTCAAATATCCGTGTACTTAGACTTACCCCTATTATTTGAGCCATACTTGTTTATTTGCTAATTGTACAAATTCACAAAAGCTGTTGGCCGGGAACCACACTTGTGGATCCTGAGGGGTGCCTAACACCTTCCTCTTAGGATAATTTTAAGCCCTTACCCTGTCTCTTGTTATCAAACACAGTTGTAAATGACCCCCTAGGTGCCCTAACGCACCTTAAAAATCGTTAGGTGGCGACTCTTCAAAAATGCAAAACCCCTTTCCCAAAAGAAATGAGTTGTCCCAACCAATGTCATAAACCCTTTCAAAATCGGGCGCCGAAAGGAGCGCTCTGGGGAAAAAAGGGGGCGCGACAGCATGGCGACTCTGCTGGGGATTTTTAGGCTTTTACCATTTCAAACTGCTTTTTGGATTTGTACCGTTACTTTGTTAATATTTGCACCCTTTTCCTTCCCCCTTTATGTGCAATTAATTGTTCATCTCTTTTAAGTATTAATTCTTTCCCAAAAACAAAACTGACATGCTTTCTTTGCTTCCCTTTGTAACCATTTTAAATCATAACTATTGTATTTACCGCTTTCTTAATGTGTAAATACATGACAACATACTTTTAATTGTTGCATAATCATGCTCAACATCATACTCCACTGGTGCCAAACAAAATACTATAGCAACTCTTGATGAGTGGTTGCGCGCTTCCTATATCATTACCCCCTAAATTCGGAAAGGCTTATTTGCGATAAAACTAGTTGATCAGCGGTGCAGTCGACAGTTCTGTGCCTTTCCCCCTTGAGTTGTCCGCTCAATGGTACTAGTCTAAAACCTCATAGAAACCTTACTCCGTTATACTGCTGCATGCATCATGGTCGAACCTAGCCAGGCTGACGTGTTGTCCGCACAATAGCCTTTAAGATAGACTTGTCCAATAGTCCACTGGGTTTCCATAAACCCAAACGGACATCACCATGTTCTGTGCATTTATTTGGAGAATTAAATGCTTCATGCTAATTGTTGATGTTAAATAGTCGAGTCTGTTGGGGGTAAGGGTCTAACCTTGTTTGCCTTGCAGAAATATGAGGCACAAAGTCCCCAGACTCGGCATGGTCACCAACATCCATCCAAAATTGCTGAGTTGGTGGGAAGATTTACATTCCAGTGGCAAAACCCTTGTTAGAAAATATCTTGGTAATCTACCATCCCTCATGGAGATCCAGCCTAACAACATGATAATAGAGGCTGCTACCTTATTTTGGGATTGTGAAAGGGTCGTGTTCCGCTTTGGGGACCTCGAAATGACACCTTTGCTAGAGGAGATAGGAGGACTGGCCGTTCTGGTTTAGGAAACCCCAGGTTTGCTGATGCCTGAGAACCGCATGGGCAAGGGTTTCCTTAAAATGATGGGCCTGAAGAAGAATGCAGAATTGGTATGCCTAAAAGAATCATACATCCCTTTTGACTACCTGTATGAAAGGTACGGTCACAACAAATCATACCGTACCTACCATGATGAATTTACCATCACATCCTTGGGACACATCCATCGCAGGGTATTCGTCTTCATGTTTTGCTTCCTGGGTCTAATCGTATTTCCAATGAAGAAAGAAAGAATCCATACTAGGTTGGCCCCCTAATGTAGGGGATTGGCGGGCAGACATTCAGCATTGTGCCCATGATAATTGCAGACATATACCGAGCTCTAGAGAAATGTCAAAGAGGAGCGAAACACTTCGAGGGTTGCAACTTATTACTTCAGCTTTGGCTCTTAGACCATCTACAAAAGGGCCAGTATCGATAAGAGTTTCAGCGAAGGGCGTGGAATGAACACATCGCTTTTCACCATCCAAAGCGAATGACTTATATTTCTGACATGTTCGCTTAGCCTGAGAATGCCAAGGAATGGGTTGAGCTCTTCGATAATCTAACTGAAGAACAAGTCCAATGGATGTTCGAGTGGTTTCCGACAGAAGAATTCATCACCTGGTCCAGAGACGCATCGTTCCTGATATTGATTGGTCTGAGGGGAACATACCCTTACGTCCCTCTCTGAGTTATGAGACAAGCAGGTAGGAAGAAAGTCTGTTGTTTTATACGTCAATAACACACAAGAGGGTGGGGGTGATTTGTATGGTGTCCAATTTTCGAGTGCAGTCTCTATAGAAGAACCTGGTTGTTCTCGGTGTTCCAACTTCTACTGTTTGCGAAAAAGTAATTGCAGAAATTTAAAGAGCACAACAATTTTACGTGGAAAACACCTGGCTCAAAAGGTGAAAAAACCACGACCTACTTCCCAGTGGGATTTTCCCAAACTCTTCACTACAACTCTAAGCCAAACAACATTTACAAAATAAACTCTTTTGCAAACCTAAGGACTAACTCTAATCCCTTTGTGGAAAACTAGCATCTAGCTAATTGCTTTTATGTGTGCTTAATGACTTGATTGAGTATGTTTCGCTGTTGATAATCTATAAAGGTATTGAAAATGAACTGAATGAATTGGGAAAGAGTAATTCAAGAATAATTGAAGTATTGCTTGTTTATGACTTTGGTGTGTGTTTCTATTGCTAGTTGGTATGCCCTAATCTTTGAGAAGAAACCTTTTGTGCTTAAAGTTTCAATTGCTGAGTAACTTTATATATATGATTTTCTAAAATACTTTATACGTTGGAAATGAGTGGTGATCCTTGAAACTAAAAGAAGGGAAAGTATGGAATACGAAATACGGCCATCGTGCCATGAATAGAGAAAACTTGAAAAAGGCCCACAGAGCCGAGGAAATATTGCTATCGTGGGGGGTTGTCAATGTTAATAAATATTTGTACAATGTGAACGATTCTGAGATGGATACATTTCTACATATGTGTTACCTTTGTGTGCAAACTAACTAAAAATGTTTTTGGGAGTATCATTAGCAAAACCGAGGAAGGGTGGGTCATAAGGCCCATACCTGAAACTACACGTGCCGGTGTAGGAGTGGATTGTGGATTGTGGTGGTTCCCCTTGATTGGGATGAAATTGGTACCTGTGAATTGGAAAATGAATGAGATCGACCCACACGACATATATGGGGAGGCGGCTTAGCTGATCGGGTTGAGATCAGACTCCATGTTGCCCACATGGTGGTACTACTCCTGTAACAACTTTCTTTCGCATCATATGTCAAACCACATTGTCCG